>SZWC01002538.1:157637-176111 GCA_023375785.1 Penium margaritaceum | reverse complement strand
TTTCCCAAATCAACTCAGGGTGGCAAATAAACTCCCCGTCGCAAATCAACTCATGGTTGCAAACAAAGTCTATGTCCCAAATCAACTCCTCATCGCCAATACAGCACATGACATGACAGTAAAACGAAATGGGCCTCTTGAGACACAAAATATTCAAGTCTCCTTGCTCAAGGTCATTGATGAAGATTTCTCCTCAATGCTGCAAGGGGGAAAATCCCTCACACGGACTGAGATTGCCATTCTTCCAACTCTGACAACGACATTGAGGAGGAGCTAGAGATAGGACTCGTTACAAAATGGGTTGCTTGATAGAAATAATCTAACATCATAGATGCATAATGGATACTTCATAGGTTCCAACACACTTTACGGATTTCATTTCGGACTCCGTATTAGTGAGATATGGTGTTTCAAAGTTTGCAGGTCATGGTTCGGGTTCAAGTGGTGAGCAGAGCACTTCCAAGTCAAAAGGTGGCCAGGATGAAGGACGAGGACGGTTGAGAGCGGCCTTTAGAGAGAAAGAAACGGCTAGAGGGATTGCAGGAGACCTCAAGGATGGAGCATTCAAAGATCATTGGCCGTGCAGGACGTGGGACACATAATTATGATGCATGAAAAACTGACTGCCGCTCATCCCACTAGACTAGGAGTGTGCAAGAGGGTCAACTTTGACAGAGTGTAGCTCCATGCGCCCTTGGCCAAATGAGGCATATAAGGGCTTGTTATAAAGCTATGATCATGTAATTTCTCATGCAAGAGTCGACTCTGAAATTTGCATTCTCAGTGTTCCTACATTTGCTTCCATACTTTTTGCCTGTGCAACGTCCAACTCCCTCTCACAAACAGTTGGTCCTGCCTATGCGGCTCTTAATGAGCCTAATCACCTCCCTGAGGGCTACCCCAATTTACATCAAGTTGAAGAGAGTGTTACAGAGATTTACTAAGTTGTGTGGATTGTGCGGAGTCGAAAGCAATTGTGCAAAACATGTACGGAGTTGTATGGAGTTGGATGTTGTTCCATGGGATTATATAGAGTTGTACATGGTTGTAGTACAACAGACTTGCACTATAGCGGGAGGGCCGGTTCGGCCCTCCCTCCTCGCTGAAGCGAGGGGTGGTTGCGCACCACCCCTCGCGTCAGCAAGGCCTGGCCGGCGGCCAGCACTTCGCTAGCCGCCGGCCAGCTCGCTGCCGGCTGGCTGGACGGCCGGCGGCCGGCCAAGCGACCGGCTGGCCACCGGCCGGCCAGCCGCCAGCCGCCGATCGCGGCCTCAGCCCGATCGGCGGCTGAGGGGCCACGAGGGCCTTGAGGGCAAGGCCTCGTGGCCTTGTGCCCTCGCCCCCCCTCGCCCTCCTTGCAAACGAGCAAGAGAAGGACAAGGGATAAGGGGAGCGAGGGTGAGGTCGAGAAAACTGGCGCGAAATCGCCAGCGTGCCTCGCACGCGACAATTTCGCGCCAGATCAGCAAAATGGAAATCAAAGTTTGTTTACGACAAACATCGACAAAAAACAAACGGAATACGTCATGCGAACACACGAGTTCGAGGTTAAAATCCCCCGGTTTGGGTCCCAAAACCAGGGGTTTGGTTAAAAACGGAAATGGGCCTCCGGAGACTAGAAATATTCGAGTCTCCCTGCTCTGGGTCATTGATGACGATTGCCCCACAGTCTTGCGAAGGGGGTAAACCCCTGACACGAACTGAGAACGCCATTCTACGAACTCCGACGAGGACTTCAGAGCAGGAGCTGGAGACTCAACACGTTCCATGCACGGTGTTGTACAAAATTGTACGAAGCTGTACATAGTTGTAGGAATTCTATGCAGGGACTAGCAATATCAAAACATTCAAGAACTAGTGGCATAGCGTACCTATCATAAGTAACGATTGGCCACTGTGGGCTTGTATCATTGACCATGACTAGAACATAGTGGTCATCGTCAATGATATATGACCAATAAACCTTGGCATGTCACCCAGCATAAGTACACTACACCAAATTAGAAATAATTCTTAGGGCATGCAGACCCATGCAAAAATGAACATGAGCTCCGTGTGTGAGTGCGATGCAAGACGGCAAGAATTTGGCCAAGTCTGGAACGCTAAACATAAAGAACAAGGAGAGAGTACAAATGAGCCCCTAGGGGGCTTAATTAGGGGCGCCGACAGCTAGCCAAACCTGGCCCCGTCACCCCCGCTGAGCCCAAACAAGTCAGCAAGGAGAACACACTGCGTACACCACGATAGCAATGTCGATGGTCTCCTCGAGGCACCGGAATAGCTCTCCGAGTGCCCGGGTTTCGACCACCGAGAAAATAGGAGTAGTGCCAGAAAATCTCAGAATCAAGGTCTAGACATCACACACGACTTTCCGAACATCGGAAGCGCTAGTACAGCCACCGGGTCTCCTCGTCGCACCGGTATAGTGCACCGGGTGCGCGGGTCTCAACCCACCGAGAAAACTCTCCTAGCTCCTCACAAGCCCATAGGGCTACCAGAAAGCATCGACCGCGTCTCGCCGGTGCTGTCGTAGGTGCTGGAGAAGTCTCGGTGTAGTCCGGAGGCCCGTCGTGTCGTCACGCCCTCCTCTACCATATACCCTGGATGTGGGTATATCGGTAAACTTGCGGTGTCGATCGTGACGGGTAGAAGCCACACAAACCAACACTCCTCCTGGCTGACATAGCCGTCCATGCTAGATCGAGTGAACAAAGGCATGGAACAACAATGTATGGAAAGCCATAACATGCATGAGTGAACTCACACATACACACAGACACACACACACACACACACACACACACACACACACACACACACACACATCTGCTATCCATCTAGGGTCTCCATAGACAGTGGCACAGCCCACCAAGTGTCTGGGTCTCGACCATGAGAGCAGTGATGCACACGCACAAAAACGAGTGTAATGCACATAATACACATGTAGGACGACAAGATGTTCTCCTCGTGACACTGGCAGTACCAGGGCCCGGGTCTTGACCGCTACGAGCAATCCAACACAATTGTATCATCATGCAAACACAGGATCATGGGAGGATCTCCTCGTAACACGAGTG
Source organism: Penium margaritaceum (assembly GCA_023375785.1). Lineage (NCBI taxonomy): Eukaryota > Viridiplantae > Streptophyta > Zygnematophyceae > Desmidiales > Peniaceae > Penium > Penium margaritaceum. Next base: position 173,034 of record SZWC01002538.1, on the reverse strand, counting down.
CAATGCACCACGTGTCCGGGTCTCGACCAACAGCTCACATGCTAGACTAATGCCAGACACCGTATACCCACACACCAAGACACACGATCACATGGTCTCCTCGTGACACAGGTAAAATGCACCAAGTGTCCGGGTCTCGACCAATAGTGTGCTACCATCTGTATGCAGCGGTGCAGGTACGTAGCATGAGCCACATGCGGGATGCTGTAGATGCTCACAACAGAGCATGGACCTCGCCATGCATCTCCCATGACGTCGCGTCAGGTCGAGGTCCACACAACACTCCCCATGGGCAGATGAACCTGGCAGCGATGTCCATGATGGAGATGCTGATGTCGTAGCTGAACAGATCCTGGGCAATGAGTCATGTGGTGTATCCATCATGTAGAGATAGCTCCCCCTGTCACCTGCAAGTCGACTCCCTCCCTCAAAGACAAAGTGGTGTCTCCGGCTACGACTCCTCACGTGAATCTGCATCACAAGGGGTATACCGGTCCTCGCGTGACTGCCAAGGGTCCCAACTCAGAGTCTCTCCTGCCTCCGCACTGTCGCGATGCATTTGTGTACGCCGGAGGAACGAGAATGGGTGAGCAGCACGCGTGCGTGGATGAATTGGCGGAGCTGGCCTTCGATACGGGATAGCACACCCTGAGACACAAGGGTGTACTACCAGAAGAGGAGAGCTGGAGAAACGAACCGGATCACTACTTGTGGATAAAGATGATGATGGGGCAGGTGAGTCGGGTGGATGAAGGTGCATGACGGCAGCAGAAGAAGCAGGAGGAGCGATGATGGGGTCGACAGGAGCCGGGATGGAAAAAGCTGAAGGCATGCTCACCTCTCCTATGACAGTATCTCCAACAGACGTCATACTCGAAGCTCGTAGAAGATCCTCCCCGAGTATAGGTGTGCCAGAAGCTGCTGGGGGAAGGCTGCTGCCGATAGCATTGATGCTGCCCTCCTCTGAGAATCGCTCACGCGCTACCATCATCTCTCGTTGTAGCATGACTAGACGCTCATGCAGATCAGCATAATCTGCCTCGGACATGTCGAGGTGGCCCATGTCGACCTGGAGTAGAATAAATTCTGCCTCACTGGATGCTGCACATGCAGACTGCACAACTCGTGAGTACAACGCCACCTGCATCTCTGCCGCTGACGACGATGGCACTGGTGCTCCTGCATCCTCCTGGGGGTCAACCAAGCTCGCAATGTGCTGAGACGCTGGAACATCGGATGCAACTGCAGGTGTCGCATCCACATCACAACTCGTGTTTGTCACACGAGGAGTGAGCGGTCGCATGCCAAGAGAGAAGGAGAAGGATGAGTCGTCAAAGTCCGTGGAGCATGTAGAAATGTCGTCCGTGTAGGTACTACCACTCTCAGTGTCCATGTTATCAGCAAGGTCACCAGCAGGTGAACACGAAGGGGCAGAACTCAGCTCCAGCTGACGAGGTAACTCCATCTGCATGTAGAGATCTGCACCACTGTCCTCAACTGCCACCGTAGTGCACACAGGTGTGCCGGGCTCCGGCTCGACAATGTCCGTCAAGGCGACCAACAAGCGCAGCTGGCGCTCACGCACTGTCTCGTCGAGAACGCTGGTCCCTACCACCTGCTCGATGATAGAGTAAGGACCATCATCGGACTCCATCATGTATGTCGCTGCTCTGTCCTGGGTACGGGAAATTGGAGACTACAGGAACAGGGATGACTCCTCACGCTGAAGCTGGTCCTCATGTACCACAGATGAGACGGTGGAGCCTGTTGTGTCTACTGCAGAATATGTCCCAACGATGTCTCTCAAAACTGCTGCTCTCAAGAATGCCTCAACCTCCAAAAGACCAACTGGCCGACTCTAGTCATGCACTACGACTGCTATCGTACCGGTGTGAATCTCATGCGCCAACGCTCCCGGAGATCCGTGTGGGGCATCCCGATCCACACAAGACTGTTGTGCAAACACGAGGCCACCACTGGTCGAAGTCACGAGTGGCACCGCCAAAGCACGCGGGACCTGTACTCCTCCTGATGCAAACTGCTGCTGCAGAATGTGCGGCTGCTGCTCTAGCGTAGATGTCGACCTCAATGACATGCACGTCCCAAGTACCCCAACATCCGCCGGACTGGTGTGAGTCTGCTGCACGCTCTCCCCCAAAAGTATGGTAGATGCATCTCGATCCGTACGAGACTCCTGTGCCACCCCTGGGCCTCGAGCGGTCGGGGTCGCGAGTGGCACCGTCCAAGGACGCCGTGCCTGCGCTCCTCTTGATGTCACCTGCTGCCTTGGAAGATCTGGATCCAACCTGGAGGATGAAAGGCAACTCTCCACCATGAATGCCATGTCGGGGTCAGACTCCACGCCATGTGCTGTCACCGTATCATCTGAATCTGCCTGAGCTGACTCTCGGGCAACACGGCCCGACGCGAGTGCGGATCCTGTCGCTACGGTCACATCAGGCAATGCGCGGTGACCACACTCCTCCTCGACAGGTACAGCAACGGAGGCGGAGGAGGTGGAGGATATATCAAAACCGACGCAAGCACGGCGTGCAGAGCGCTGACGCTGACGTCGCGAAGTCACTCGACAGGAATGACTGCATGAAGACATGTCATCGCAAGATGGTGTCGTGGTCGCAGCAGAGTGGAGGATCGAAAGGATGGTGGCAACCTGGGACTCGCTACCAGGTGGAGCTGAAGGTACACCATTGGATGAGGAAGGAGGAGAAGATGGAGGAGATGTGATCAAAGAAGCCGTCGACAAACGAGTAGCAGAAGCACGCTCAGTGACGACGAGGTCACAAAGCCGCTGCACCGTCTACCAGAGGCCGTGGATCTTAGCGAATATGCTCGCCAGAGGTCCAGCTAAGGGATCTACCAACGCCGGTAGATCCGTATGCTATGGAGAACGCAGGCTCGGACGAGGCTCTAGCCAAGGTGGATGCCAGCCGGGAGGGCACGTCCAACAGCGACTCCAACCATGACGTCCATCACCACAGTAGTAGCAGGTGAACGCGTAGGGCGCCTGTTCAGATGTTCGTGCACTCATCTCGTGCGCTGACGATGGATAGGTACCGAGGGCACCTACTCCCGGTGGTAAACACCAAGCCACGAGAGAGAATGAGGCCAGTAGGAATTGTCACTCCTGGAGGTCACGGCGTCCTGGTCAGCAAACATGACCAGACGGGAAGAGCTGCACTACCAGAGCACGCACGGATACTACAGTTTAACTAACTGCGGCCACTAATGCTGCTGCCACTAATAGAGCAAAGACTGCTCCAAAACAAGAAGGGGTGGCAACTGCAGGTGTGGCTGCTGCTCCAAGCGGTAGACGATGTAGCCCTCGGAAATAGTAAGACTCGAATCCGCCGTCACTCCTATAGGGTAAAGTGCGCGCACCAATCCACGGGCCCCAGGAAGACGCCGGTCCAAGACGCGTCTCGAAGCGAAGATCGCCGCCGACGACAGTTCGCTGTCGGCAAAGAAGGCGAAACTGCAAGCTCCCGCCAGCCGCCATACTATGTAGTCGTCGACACTCCACCGCCTGATACTGCTGTTGCGGGTATGAGATTTGCTTCTGCTGTGGCGGTAGTAGTTGGACGATTCTCCTCTCTTTTTTTTCGTTATTCTCTAGCCCTCAAGCCCCCTCTTGTGTTCCTTTTTTTTCCTTGCCCTCACCCTCCACCCCCTTTTTTGTAGTTCTCCCCTCTGCTATCCTTAAGCCCTCGCCTTTTTTCTCTTCTTTCTTTTCACTCGCTTTCAGGCGTACCCTTTTTCGTATTTTTTGCTACTCTTCCCCCCCCTTTTCTTGATTGCCCATTAGGTGGGCGAACGGAGAAAATGAGGAGAAGGGGGGGCGGTGTCCGGCTTGTGCGGCCCTCCCTCCCGTGTACGCTCGCTCGCTTGCTGAGCGAGCGAGTGAGCGAGTGGGTGTAGGGGGGAGGAGGGAGCGAGGGGGGGGGGTCCTGTCCGCCCCTCTTAGCCGACCCCTCCGTCGGTCGGCCGACAGGGCCAACGGGTCCGAGGGGGCCCACGGGTCCGACGGGCCGAGGGGACCCACGGGGTCGACAGGCCCCCTCCGAAGGGACCCTCGGAGGGGCTCGGCGGGGCCCTCCGAGGGCCCCGTTTAGAAGGGGAAGAAGTGGGGGGGTGCAAATGGGGCCAACAGGCCCCCTTTGAGGACCCCCCCTCAGAGGAGGGCTGCGAGGCCCTCCTCGCAACGGCAACAGCAGCTGCAACGGCAGTTGCAGCTACTGCGGTTAATGCTGCTGGTGCTGCTTTTGCTGTTGCTACTAATTCTATTGCTGTTGCTGCTTCTGCTGTTGTTGCTGCTCTGCGCAGTAGTTGGTGCTGCTGCTTGCTAGTGCCGCCGCGGCTGCAGCTGCTACACACTGCTGCTGTTGTCGTCGCTGCTGCACGCTACTGCTGCTGCTGCCGCTGCTTTAGTAGCTGCTGGTGCTGACGCTGCTGCTGTAGCAGCTGATGCGCTGCTGTAGCTGCTTTTGCCGCTGCTGCTGCTGTTGTACCCTGCTGCTGCTACTGCTGCACCCTACTACTGCTGTTGCCGACGCTGCTACACGCTGCTGCTGCTGCCGCCGCTACATCAATGGCTGCTGCTTCTGCTTCTCACACGCCCCCCTGTGCTCGATACCAGATTGGAAATAATTTTTAGGGCATGCAGGCCCATGCAAAAACAAACATGAGCTCTGTGTGTGAGGGATGCAAGACGGCAAGAATTTGGGTAAGTCTGGAACGCTGAATGTTAAGAACAAGGAGAGAGTACAAATGAGCCCCTAGCGGGCTTAAGTAGGGGCGCCGGCACCTAGCCGCACCGGGCCCCGTCAACCCCGCTGAGCCCAAACGAGTCAGTGGGGAGAAAACACAGCGTACACCACGATAGCACTAACGATGGTCTCCTCGAGGCACCGGAACAGCTCTCCAAGTGCCCGGGTCTCGACCACCCTGAAAATAGGAGTAGTGCCAGAAAATCTCAGAATCAACATTTAGACATCACACACGGCTTTCCAAACACTGGAAGCGCTAGTACAGCCACCGGGTCTCCTCGTCACACCGGTATAGTCCACCAGGTGCGTGGGTCTCAAACCACTGAGAAAACTCTCCTAACTCCCGACAAGCCCATTGGGCTACGAGAAAGCATCGACCGCGTCTTGCAGGCGCTGTCGTAGGTACTGGAGAAGTCTCGGTGTAGTCCGGAGGCCCGTCTTGTCGTCACGCCCTCCTCTTGTTGTGCTTTGTGCCGTTCTTGTATAGTTTAATGTGACCACTCGACCGTGTCCATACTCGTGCACATCCTTGAGGCAGGCGGCCCTAGTGACGCAGGCGCGATGACAGGCGGCGGACTACCCGCTTGGAGCTGACCGACCACTGTTCCAGAGCCCCAGATGCCATCGGGACTCTTTGCTGTGTCTTATACGTCTTGCAGGCGTCTTTCGGTGGACTGGCCATGAGGCCTATTTGCATGTTTTTGCATTGTATGCTCACTGTCAGTCGATGGATGCATGCATGTGACCAGTAGTAGCGTCCGTCTNGTTCCTGTACAGTTTACTGTGACCACTCGGCCGTGTCCATACTCGTGCAGATCCCTGAGGCAGGCGGCCCTGGTGACGCAGGCGCGATGACAGGCGGCGGACTACCCGCTTGGAGCTGACCGACCACTGTTCCAGAGCCCCAGATGCCACCGGGACTCTTTGCTGTGTCTTCTACGTCTTGCAGGCGTCTTTCGGCGGACTGGCCATGAGGCCTATTTGCATGTTTTTGCATTGTATGCTCACTGTCAGTCGATGGATACATGCATGTGACCAGTCGTAGCATCCGTCTTCTGATTTTGTACGTCTTGGTTCAGACGACGTAGCATTCTGACATGTGTGCGCAGAGTTACGGCCAAAACAGTGGTTTTGGGCCGGTTTTAGGGCAGCTCTTGGACTGCCGCGTGTGACACCCGCCGTGCGCCGCGGCAGGTATTTATGCATTGGACCTGTCATTTGTCATTTCTCTCTGCATATGCTATATTGAAGCATTCTGACACTGTGTCTTGTGTCTCCTAGCCAAACCCTTGCCGTTGCGTGTACGACCTGTGATCGTCGTCACCGTCTGATCAGGCACTGACGCCCGGTCAGCGGCTACGTTGCTAGGAAGCTTCTACGCACTTTCTCATGGTATCAGAGCAGTGAGACAGTTCTTACTGAGATGCGTAGCAGAGACGTAGCAGAGCAGCAACAGTGAGAGTCACCGCTGCAGCAGAGTTTTCCAGGGTCTGTTGGAGACGGCCGGTCGCCGTCAACGCGCTCCACCCACCACGTGAGATCGCAGCTGCAGAGGCAGCAGCAACAGCGTGTACCGCCACGCAGAGGTGTGTGGCGGCGGCACTGCGTGCAGCCGCCTCCCACAGCCGAATCAGCGGAGCAGCAGCAGCAGAGGCGGCGGAAGCAGCAGCGCAGCAGCAGCGGCCGTAGCAGCAGCGTGGCAGCAGCGGCGGCAGCAGCAGCGCAGCAACAACATCGGCAGTAGTAGCGCAGCAGCGGCAGCGGCGGCAGCGGCACAGCAGCAGCTGCGGCAGTCGCGGCAGCAGCAGCAGCGCAACACCGGCAGCAGCAGCGGCACGCGGCGGCGGCAGTCAACAGCAGCTACAGCGTGCAGCAGCAGCCGCAGCGCACAGTAGCAGCAGCAGCTGCGCAGCCGCTAATGCCACCGCTGCACACGCAGCGATGCAGCTGCTACTGCAGCTGACAACACAGCTGCAGCAGCAGCTGGACGGAAGCTGCTGCGTAGCTTCCGCGGAGCTGCCGCGCGCCACCGCGAAGCGGCTCCACACGCGCGCAGAACCATGACAAGAAAAAAAAAGGAGGGGACGAGCTGACGTCAGCATTGTTGACTGCTGACGTCATCAGGTCGTGCTGACGTCAGCAATCACTTATTGACGTCAGTATTACACTTGGCCAAATTTTCACCTGGAAAGTCAAAAGTTGCCAGCATTTCAACTCCTCGAGAAACGTACACGGTTTTGAAATCTGAAAAACTTGACCTGTCGTCCCATAGTGAGCGGCGACATGAGTTTGCCCGACGACAAGGACAAGGGACCAGGTGATCCCTCCTCCTCTTCTTCAGGGGCATTGAACCCTCGCTCGCAGGCCATTGCGGACCTGCGCAGCCAGCAGGAGAAGATGCGTCGTCTACAGCGAGAGCAAACTAACGCGATCCGCACGCTGACTGAGCTTCTGCGTGCTCAGACCACGGCTCCTTTGCGGATTTCTGAGGGAGCTGCCGGCGTTGCGGCCTCCACCCAGAACTCGGCCCAGGTGCCCGTGACAGGTGCTCCGCCTGCTTCACCTCCTCCCGTGGTTTCTCCACCACCTGCAGACCTCCTTGATAACGAGCCCTTCATGCCAGGCTTTGAGGATGACTCCCAGGAGCAGGAGATTCGTCTTCTACAGGAGCGCCTCCGTCAGCTGCAGATGGGTACCCGACCTCCACATGTGTCCCCGATACGATTGTCACCTGACTTCCCCGGTGATCACCCCCTTCCAGGAGTTTTCCCCGTCTCTCCCCCTCCCCAGCCTACGGTTGCTCTCCCCACGGAGCGGCAGCCAAAGGACTTTGAGGCACCACCTCCACGGTACATCAGCGAGGATGGATTTGACTGCTGGGAGATCCTGTTTCAGGTGTGGGCCACTTCCGAGGGAGTGTGGCCTTACTACCATAGCCCATACCAGTCTTCAGATCCAGTGCAAGTGCTGACAGCAGTCTGGGCCATGCGAGGACTTCTCTATGCCATGCCACGCGAGACAGTCGTCGACTTCCGCCCCTTCCTTGGCGAGGCTGGCACAGGCACCAAAGCTGATCCTCGTGGAGGCTGGGATCTGGAGTTGTCCCTGCTGGCCGTAGAGACGCACGCCACGCGTGCGTCACACATTCGTGCTTTCCACTCGCTTCGTTAGGGACCAGCGGAGCCTGCGGCGGATTACTAGCGACGCGCCATGCGTATTTACACGCGTCTAGGCACCTCAGGGGGCACACAGCTGTGGGCACTTCGGACGATCATGCTCGGAGTTTGCTTGGAGTACACCGACATCTTCACACGGTACAGCGACGCTGCTCTCGAGCCTTTCTCAGCCACTCTGCAGCTGCTCCCCTGGGCGCATCAGCTGTTCCTCAAGGTGACATCGGCCCGGGATACAGCAGTAGCGCATCAGGAGACTTCCCTCGCTGCAGCAGTCCTCGCATCACCATCATCTTCCCTCCTGTACTTACCCTTATCTACCTCCATCACGACCTCATCTTCCTCCTCCTCTTCGACCCCCTCTACACCCACGCAGACACAGGGCATTGCAATAGCTGCCCAGGGGAAGAAGAAGAATAGGAAGTGTGGATCGGATCAGCAGCAGCCGTCATCCGGTGGTAGCAGTGGCCGTTCCGTGCACTGCTACAACTGTGGAGGTGCCCATCGCTACACCGAGTGCCAGCAGTCGCTTGACTGGGAGCGCATCACTCGTGGACTTCAGGCTGCCCATGCTGCTTGCACCGAGTGCAGCTGTTCGCGCGAGCAGTAGTGATCCTGACCCATGTGACCGCACCATCGCCGAGCTTCGTCATCTTCCAGCGCTTCGCTTTCAGGGAGGTGCAAGTGTGTTTTCATCGTCGAGTGGGTCACAGATTGCTTGTTCGTCCGTCCTCGTGACTTGTGACAACACGTGTGGGGGAGCACAGTCCGCATGTGATGATGCTGGGCCTGACTGCACTGACTAGATTCATGAGTCTCACCTTCGTGATGTACGTCGTTCACTGACGGCTCAGTGTCCCTCTGATGCCGAGTTTTCCATTGCTCATTGTACAGTGACGTCCACCAGTCGTGACTCCGGTGGCACTTGGATTATCGATTCCGGTGCCACCCACCACATGACGTGTCGTTGTAGTGACTTTGTGGTACTTGGTCCTGTCACGACTGTCCGTTCTGTTCGTACAGGCTCTGGTCAGTCCTTACCGATCCATGACGTTGGGGTTGTATGCTTTGATGGTTCGTCTGGCCCCCTGTACCTCTCTGACATGCTGTTTGTGCCTGATCTTGAGCTCAGTCTGCTGTCTGTGCGTGCCTGCACTCTGATGGGTCTCTTCGTTGAGCATACTACTGATTCAGCGACTGTGACTGCTCTTGACTCCCGTAGCATTGTCTTGCATGCTTCAGTCGTAGATGATTTGTACCGCATTGCTCGGCCCTCCTCCCCTTGCTCTCCCTCCTCCTCTGGTTGTGTTTTTGTCACTGGTGTTCTATCCTCGGAACACTAGCGGTCGCTTCACCGACGTCTGTGTCACTTGGCTCCGACACTGTGTCGAAGCTCATCCGGACACAGCCCGCTCTTGGTCTTGACGTGGCTTCTTTCGAGAAGCCACCCAAGACCGACTGTCGTTTTTGCGCTCAGGGAAAGATGCACCGGTGCACTTACCGTGATTCGCGTTCCCGAGTGCTGAGGCCCCTCGAGTTGGTCCACTCGGACCTGCTCGGTCCTCTCCCGATCGAGTCCCTGACGGAGAGGGACCGGTATGTTCCGACGCTGACTGATGACTTCACCCGGATGCGGTGGGTCTACAGTCTGCGTCAAAAGAGCGACGCCGCTCTTGTGGTTCGGCTCTGGCTCGTGATGGCTGAGCGTCAGTCTCGCCACACGCTACATACCTTTCGCTCGGATCGCGGCGAGTTGTTCCTCGGTGAGATGGACTCCTTCTTTGCTGAGCACGGCATTTTTCACCAGGTCTCCGTCCCTGCTACCCCATAGCAGAACGGTGTATCTGAGCGCTGGAACCGCACCATGGAGGATGCGGTCCGCGCCATGCGGTCTGAGTGCGGTCTCTCGGAGTCCTTCGCCTTCGAGGGCTTCGCCTACATGACTTGGGTCTGGAACCGCCTCCCGCATGGTCCGCTTCCGGATCATGTTACACCGTACGAGCCCTGGTTCGGCCACCGTGCTGATCTTCGTCTCGCTCGCGTCTGGCGTTCCCTGGCCTCCGTGTGGTACACTGAGGACCAGCAGGGGTCCGAGGTCTCCCCTCGGGGGCGCGTGTGTGCTTTCATTGGCATCTCCCCGCGGTCGAAGGCCTGGCGCTTTTGGGACCCCACTCGCCATCGTGTCTTTGAGTCCCGTGATGCGCTGTTTTTTGAGTCACTCACATACCGTGATCTGACTTCGATCACAGCCCTCTCTGCAGCCCATGTTCCTTCCTATGAGGGTCCTCGGCGGATGCGAGAGACTTCTTCGCCATCGACCATTCCTCGTCAGGCTGATGTGTGCGCTCGAGTCCCCTCTCGGTCTCCAGCACTTGATGATCCGGCTATCATTGCCGTTGGTCTAGAGCTCCCGCCCGTTCAGCCTGTTTCACACCCCACAGGTACCGCCGCTCTCACGCCTCCTCCTGCATCACCACTTGTGTCTACTGGCACCCCTGCTCCGGCGTCTGACCCAATCCAGCCCACTCCTGTCCCTATGTCTGCTGACACTCCTGTCTGAGCGTCCGGGCCAGCCTTGCCCGTTGTCACACCCAGCTCTGTGTCCCCCACACACGCATCTCCTCGCACAGCATCTCCGGTTGCCTCATCTCAGCCTTCACCAGCTGTGGTCGTACCTGTCCCTGTAGTCGTACCTGTTCATGAGCCTGAGGTGCGCCCCTCGACCTCCGGTTACTCCCGTGAGCCCGGTGGCCGCCTTCGACCACTGGATTCCAGAGCTCAGCGAGCGTCGGGTTCCGGATCCAGGCGTTCCTCTCGCAGCATCGCGAGCGGTGATCCAAGCACAAAGGCCTTAGGCCTGAGTGTCCGCACTGAGCTTTCAGAGGTACACCCAGCGTGCCCCATAGGGCACGATCTGGTCACTCGCGAGTTCCATATCACCTGTGACGCAGCAGCTGATCTCGTGGCTGTCAGGCCTTACACTGAGGCGCGTGCACTTGCCACGTAGAGCTCCCTCTCTATGTCGCCTGACCCGGGCACATTGAGGGAGGCTTTCTCATCGCAGGATGCTGATGCCTGGCGAGTTGCTTGCGAGGATGAGCTTCGCGCTATCCGAGAGCATAGAGTCTACGAGCTGGTCAACCTTCCCCCTGGGAGGAAGGCGATTCAGGTCAAGTGGGTCTTTCGCAAGAAAGTGAAGCCGGATGGCTCACTGGAACGTTACAAGGCCCGCTTGGTCGTCAAGGGTTCTCTCAGATTGAGGGAGTTGATTACACTGACACCTTTGCCCCTGTCGGCCGCATGACCTCAGCTCGAGCTCTGTTTGGTGTAGTGGCTCAGCATGACTGGGAACTACACCAGATGGATGTGAACAACGCGTTCCTCCATGGCTCTCTGGATGAGGAGATCTATGTGGCTTAGCCACCAGGCTTTGAGGACGGTGAAAAGGTCTGGCGCTTGCGCAAGTCCTTGTACGGCCTCAAGCACTCTCCACGGTGTTGGAACAGCGAGATCACTGGCACCTTGACTCGCGCAGGGTACATACAGAGTGAGGCAGATCCCTCGCTCTTCATCCTACGGACACCCGAGCGGTTCACCACCATCCTGGTCTATGTTGATGACCTTCTGATTGCGTCTCCGTCCCTGGAGGCCGTGACGGAGGTCAAGGCTGTCCTGCAGATTGCCTACAGGTTGAAGGACCTCGGTCCTGCATGGGTGTTTCTTGGTATGGAGATCGTGCGAGATCGTAGACATCGGACACTATTGATGCATCAAGCCCGATACGCACAAGTCGTGGGGGAGCGCTTTAGCGATCTCCTTGGTGCAGTGCCCACCGCTTCCACACCTCTCACACCTGATGGGCAGGGTGCCCTGAAGGTGGATGACCCTACACAGCTGGGGGAGACAATGGAAGTGACCTTGTACCTCCGTCTTATCGGATCTCTGATGTACCTGGCCACTACCACGCGTCTCGACATCGCGTTCGCCGTCAACCTCCTCGCTCAGTTCTCGCAGGCCCCACGTGCGAGAGCACTTCACGCGGCTGTGTGAGTGGTACAGTACGTGGTCTCCACATCGTATCTCGGACTCTGCTTTCGTCGGCAGTGTTCGATGGTCCTTGACGGCTACACTGACAACGACTGGGCTTGGAGCCCTTATGGGCGCAGTCGCACTGGCTACGTGTTTCTGCTCGGTGGTACCGCTTTGTCTAGGCGAAGCAAGAAGCAGGGCTGGATCGCACGTAGCTCGTTGGAGGGAGAGTATGTGGCTTTGGGCGCAGGGGCTGCTGAGGCAGTTTGGCTGCAGCGCTTGTTTCTTGAGCTTGGACAGTCAGTACCCGCCATTGTGTTGTGTTGCGACAACCAGAGTGCTCTCCCCATTGCGGAGAAATCTGGTGTTTTTCATGCTCGCACAAAGCACATTGCGGTTGAGCATCACTTTGTTCGTGATCTGGTGGAGCGACGCGTGATCTCCATCATGTGGGTTGGCACTGACTTGCAGCGTGCTGATTTCTTGACGAAGGCACTTGCCCGCGGAAAGTTCCTGGTGGCCATTCGTTCTGTTGGGCTTCGCCCCGTGCGTGACAGTGGTTGAGTGTGCGATGTGCGTCTGCGTCTCATTTGTCCGTGTCACCCACTATGTAGTTGTACCAGTGCTGCACGCGTATTGACATGCGTACCATCGGGTCATGTGCTTTGTGCCGTTCCTGTACAGTTTACTGTGACCACTCGGCCGTGTCCATACTCGTGCAGATCCCTGAGGCAGGCGGCCTTGGTGACGCTGGCGCGACGACAGGCGGCGGACTACCCGCTTGGAGCTGACCGACCACTGTTCCAGAGCCCCAGATGCCACCGGGACTCTTTGCTGTGTCTTATACATCTTGCAGGCGTCTTTCGGCGGACTGGCCATGAGGCCTATTTGCATGTTTTTGCATTGTATGCTCACTTTCAATCGATGGATGCATGCATGTGACCAGTCGTAGCGTCCGTCTCTTGATATTGCACGTCTAGGTTCAGACGGCGTAGCATTCTGACATGTGTGCACAGAGTTACGGCCAAAACAGTGGTTTTGGGCCGGTTTTAGGGCAGCTCTTGGACTGCCGCGTGCGACACCCGCCGTGCGCCGCGGCAGGTAGTTATGCCTTGGACCTGTCATTTGTGATTTCTCTCTGCATATGCTATATTGAAGCATTCTGATACTGTGTCTTGTGTCTCCTAGCCAAACCCTTGCCGTTGCGTGTACGACCTGTGACCGTCGTCACCGTCTGATCAGGCACTGACGCCTGGTCAGCGGCTGCGTTGCTAGGAAGCTTCTACGCACTTTCTCACCTCTATCATATACCCCGGATGTGGGTATATTGGTAAACTAGCGGTGTCGGTCGTGACGGGTGGAAACCACACAAACCAACACACCATGTGCTGTCATCCTTGAAAAATCATACAACGAGGAAGAAATGACTTGGGGTGGAGCAATCAAATTGCAAGCATACTAAGCATAGACTAACAGGTACAAATGCTTTCAATAACTAGTGACATGGTGTGGTATTGTGCGCAGTGTCCGGCCAAGGTAGGCATATGTTACTTACCATGACCAGAACATCATACCATGTCTTGTCAACCTTGAGAAATCATATTATAGATGAAAAATGGTGAGATGAGGCAATGAATGAGCAGGAATATAAGGCATGGACAGGTCAATCTGAAAAAAAGGGTCAAACACTTGGGGATACTATGGCTACCATGCCTTGTGACCACCCAAAATGGGCTTATGTCAGTTATTCTGGCGACAACGTGATACCATGTGTCAACATTGACAGATCATAAGACAAGTCAGATGTGGTCCGAAGGGGTAATGCAAGGACATGAAGCCTAATCACGGGTTGGCTAGTAAAACAAACCTTTAGCAACTAGTGGCAAAGTGTGGCTCTTGTGCGTAAGGATCAGCCAAAGAAGGAATACGTCACTAATTCTCACCACAATATTGATCCATGTGCGGTGAATTTTGAAAAATGATAGCACGGACCAGGAACAATCAAAGGGAATATTCTGGATGGACTAGCATACATAGGAATTTTATCAATCATGTGGCACGTTGTGGCTGTCGTGTGTAATGACCGACCAGAATGGACACGTTTTTCTGACCACGACTACAACATTACACCACGTTTGGTCAACTTTAACAAATCAGCGCACGAGTTAGAAATCTTCAGAGGGAAAAATCAAAGTACAAAATTAACAGGCTTGGACTAGCAAGCATAAACCCATCAATAGCAAGTTGCACAGTTGGTTAATGTGTGCCATCACTGGCCACAGTGGATAAATGCCGTTGGCCATGGAGACAACATGACGGAATGTGTGGTAAACTCTGAAAAACTGTACCACGAGTAAAAAACGGTTGAAGGGGTCAATCGATGATTAATTGTGCTAGGCATGGATTAGAAAAGGTTCATGCAGAGTTTGATCTCTTAAAAAAACGTAAAACCATTGGAGGATTTAATTATGATCATATTTTTAAAGGTATTTGATGAAAATTTATTCTTAATAATATTATTATTTTACAATATTGAGGACTAAAAGTTGCTTTTATGGTCCCCATCCCCTTCCCCTCTCCCTCCCCTGACTGTGGAGCTGCGAACAACCAGGGTTCAAGAAAAGCCTCTGGCAGCAAGTTCATGACCTATTGATGGAAAAGAATGTTGTCCTTTCCGCTTGCGCGTCGGCGGGCTCGTACGGAAAAAAGCGTAAGCTTCTCGTTCGTGGTTAGCCACACTCGACGACGTCCGCTACGCCTTTTCCCAGAAAAGGCTACGTGTCCGCATTTGTCCACCGTGTATCTCATAACCGACCTATGCAGAATGTTTCTGCGCATTGGTTCGGCTTTATCAGTCCGGCTTGTGTCCTCTGGACGCTGTGCTTGTCGCCGAGCCCGTGGCAACTTGCATAGCAGAGCATCACTCAGGCAGGCGGCACGCCATGGCGTTCTCACCTTTGGCCATTCATGGTCGCTAATGCGCGCTTCTAGCTTCTCTTTTCCTCTCCACCCTTCCGGTCGAACGTTCTGTGCCTCTGAGCACGGAGGATATATGTGAAGCACCCCTTCCTACTAAAAGGAACTTGCAGCACGTTCGACGCACTTCCCTCTAGAGTAAAAAAAACTCCAGGATGGCTGACGAGGGGAGCACGCCAGCGGCGCCCACAGTGACGGGCAGGACAGTGAAGGACGTGCCCGCGCACGAGTTCGTGAAGCAGTACGCCGCGCACCTCAAGCGCACCGGCAAGGTTGGTCCGCTTTATCAGCCCCACCCGCATCCCCATCGTCCGTGTGCAGGATCAGACCCGTGTTGGGAAAGCGGCAGCAGCAGCCGTTGTGGGAAAGGCACCCGCGCTCAGCAGCGCCTGCGGTGTTCTAGTGGCAGGGGTCGGAGGAGCGCGGAGGAGAGAC
>SZWC01002538.1:115172-125430 GCA_023375785.1 Penium margaritaceum | reverse complement strand
TCATTTTCATTGGCAGGCATCGATCGTCAATCGTAGTTCATCTACGATTCGTGGACGTGCATAAACTTGCTCACTTGTGTGATCGAGTTGTGCTGGAGTTGTACCAGAGTTGTGCCAGAGTTGTGCTGGAGTTGTGCCAGCGTTGTGTCAGCGTTATGCCAGAGTTATGCCAGATTTGTGCCAGAATTGTGCCAGAGTTGTGCCAGAGTTGTGCCAGAGTTGTGCCGGAGCTGTGCGAGAGTTGTGCCGGAGTTGTGCCAGAGTTATGCCAGAGTTGTGCCTGAGATGTGCCTGAGTTGTGCCATAGTTGTGCCAAAGATGTGCCAGAGTTTAGCCAGAGTTGTGCCAGAGTTGTGCCAGAGGTGTGCCAGAGTTGTACCAGAGTTTTGCCAAAAGTGTTCCAGAGTTGTGCCAGAGTTGTGCCTGAGTTCGGCCACAGTTGTGCCAGAGTTTTGTGCAAGACTTGTGCCAGAGTTGTGCCAGAGTTGTGCCTGAGTTCGGCCACAGTTGTGCCAGAGTTTTGTGCAAGACTTGTGCCAGAGTTGTGCAACAGTTGTGCCAGAGTTGTGCCATACTTGTGCCAGTGTTGTGCCAGAGTTGTGCCAGAGTTGTACCAGAGTTATGCCAGAGTTGTGCCAGAGTTATGCCAGAGTTGTGTCCGAGTTGTGGAAAAGTTGTGCCAGAATTGTGCCAGAGTTGTGCCAGAGTTGTGCCAGAGTTGTGCCAGAGGTTAGCCAGAATTTTGCAAGAGTTGTGCCAGAGTTGTGCCAAAGTTATGCCAGGGTTTTGAAGAGTTGTGCCAGAGTTGTGCCAGATTTGTGCCAGACTTGTGCCAGTGTTGTGCTAGATTTGTGCCAGAGTTGTGCCAGAGTTGTGCCAAAGTTGTGCCAGGGTTTTTCCAGAGTTATGCCAGAGTTGTGCAAGAGTTGTGCTTGAGTTGTGCCAGAGTTGTGCCAGAGTTGTACCAGAGTTGTGCGAGAGTCGTGCCAGCGTTGTGCGAGAGTTGTGCTTGAGGTGTGCCAGAGCTGTGCCAGAGTTGTGCCAGATAGTTGCCATAGTTTTTCAAAGTTGTGCCAGGGTTGTGCCATAGTTTAGCAAGATTGTGCCAGAGTTGTGCCAGAGTTGTGCCAGAGTTATGCCATAGTTCTGCCAGGGATGTGCCAGAGGTTTGCCAGTTTTGTGCCAAAGTTGTGCCTGATTTGTTCCAGAGTTGTGCCAGAGTTGTGCCATAGTTGTGGGAAATTTGTGCCAGAGTTGTGCCAGAGTTGTGCCAGAGTTTTGGTAGAGTTGTGCCACAATTGTACCAGAGTTGTGCCAGAGTTCTGCCAGAGTTGTGCCAGACTTGAGCCAGAGTTCTGCCAGGGTTGTGCAGAGTTGTGCCAGAGTTTTGCCAGAGTTGTGCCAGAGGTGTGCCAGAGTTGTGCCAGAGTTGTGCCAGAGGTGTGCCAGAGTTGTGCCAGAGTTGTGCCAGAGTTGTGTCCGAGTTGTACCAAAGTTGTGCCAAAGTTGTGACGGAGTTGTGCCAGAGTTATGCCAGAGTTGTGCCAGAGTTGTGCCACAGTTGTGCCAGAGTTGTGCCGGAGTTGTGCCAGAGTTATGCCAGAGTTGTGCCTGAGTTGTGCCAGAGTTGTGCCAGACTTGTGCCAGAGTTGTGCCAAGGTTGTGCCAGAGTTGTGCCAGTGTTGTGCCAAAGTTGTGCCAGGGTTGTGCCAGAGTTCTGCCAGAGTTGTGCAAGAGTTGTGCTATAGTTGTGCCAGAGTTGTGCCAGAGTTGTGCAAGGGTTGTGCCGGAGTTGTGCCAGAGTTGTGCCAAGTTTGTGCCAGGGTTGTGCCAGAGTTGTGCCAGAGTTGTGCTTGAGTTGTGCCAGAGTTGTTCCAGAGTTGTGCCAGAGTTGTGGCGGAGTTGTGCAAGAGTTGTGCTTGAGGTGTGCCAGACTTGTGCCAGAGTTGTGCCAGAGTTGTGCCAGAGTTGTGCTTGAGTTGTGCCAGAGTTGTTCCAGAGTTGTGCCAGAGTTGTGGCGGAGTTGTGCAAGAGTTGTGCTTGAGGTGTGCCAGACTTGTGCCAGAGTTGTACCAGAATTGTGCGATAGTTGTGCAAGAGTTGTGCCAGAGTTGTGCCGGAGTTGTGCCAGAGTTTTGCCAGAGGTGTGCCTAAGTTGTGCCAGATTTGTGCCAAAGTTGTGCCAAATTTGTGCCAGATTTGTGCCAGAGTTGTGCCAGGGTGGTGCCAGATATGTGCCAAAGTTGTGCCAGAGTTGTGCCAGAGTTGTGCCAGAGTTGTGCCAGGGTTGTGCAGAGTTGTGCCAGAGTTTTGCCAGAGTTGTGCCAGAGGTGTGCCAGAGTTGTGCCAGAGGTGTGCCAGAGGTGTGCCAGAGTTGTGCCAGAGTTGTGCCAGAGTTGTGTCCCAGTTGTGCCAAATTTGTGCCAGAATTGTGCCAGAGTTGTGATAGAGTTGTGCCAGAGTTGTGCCAGAGTTTTGCAAACGTTGTGCCAGAGTTGTGCCAGGGTTGTGCCAAAGTTGTGCCAGGGTTGTGAAGAATTGTGCCTGAGTTGTGCCAGAGTTGTGCCAGACTTGTGCCAGTGTTGTGCCAGAGTTGTGCCAGAGTTTTGCCAGAGGTCTGCCAGAGTTGTGCCAGAGTTGTACCAGAGTTGTGCCAGAGTTCTGCCAGAGTTGTGCCAGACTTGAGCCAGAGTTCTGCCAGGGTTGTGCAGAGTTGTGCCAGAGTTTTGCCAGAGGTCTGCCAGAGTTGTGCCAGAGTTGTACCAGAGTTGTGCCAGAGTTCTGCCAGAGTTGTGCCAGACTTGAGCCAGAGTTCTGCCAGGGTTGTGCAGAGTTGTGCCAGAGTTTTGCCAGAGGTCTGCCAGAGTTGTGCCAGAGTTGTACCAGAGTTGTGCCAGAGTTCTGCCAGAGTTGTGCCAGACTTGAGCCAGAGTTCTGCCAGGGTTGTGCAGAGTTGTGCCAGAGTTTTGCCAGAGGTCTGCCAGAGTTGTGCCAGAGTTGTACCAGAGTTGTGCCAGAGTTCTGCCAGAGTTGTGCCAGACTTGAGCCAGAGTTCTGCCAGGGTTGTGCAGAGTTGTGCCAGAGTTTTGCCAGAGGTCTGCCAGAGTTGTGCCAGAGTTGTACCAGAGTTGTGCCAGAGTTCTGCCAGAGTTGTGCCAGACTTGAGCCAGAGTTCTGCCAGGGTTGTGCAGAGTTGTGCCAGAGTTTTGCCAGAGGTCTGCCAGAGTTGTGCCAGAGTTGTACCAGAGTTGTGCCAGAGTTCTGCCAGAGTTGTGCCAGACTTGAGCCAGAGTTCTGCCAGGGTTGTGCAGAGTTGTGCCAGAGTTTTGCCAGAGGTCTGCCAGAGTTGTGCCAGAGTTGTACCAGAGTTGTGCCAGAGTTCTGCCAGAGTTGTGCCAGACTTGAGCCAGAGTTCTGCCAGGGTTGTGCAGAGTTGTGCCAGAGTTTTGCCAGAGGTCTGCCAGAGTTGTGCCAGAGTTGTACCAGAGTTGTGCCAGAGTTCTGCCAGAGTTGTGCCAGACTTGAGCCAGAGTTCTGCCAGGGTTGTGCAGAGTTGTGCCAGAGTTTTGCCAGAGGTCTGCCAGAGTTGTGCCAGAGTTGTACCAGAGTTGTGCCAGAGTTCTGCCAGAGTTGTGCCAGACTTGAGCCAGAGTTCTGCCAGGGTTGTGCAGAGTTGTGCCAGAGTTTTGCCAGAGGTCTGCCAGAGTTGTGCCAGAGTTGTACCAGAGTTGTGCCAGAGTTCTGCCAGAGTTGTGCCAGACTTGAGCCAGAGTTCTGCCAGGGTTGTGCAGAGTTGTGCCAGAGTTTTGCCAGAGGTCTGCCAGAGTTGTGCCAGAGTTGTACCAGAGTTGTGCCAGAGTTCTGCCAGAGTTGTGCCAGACTTGAGCCAGAGTTCTGCCAGGGTTGTGCAGAGTTGTGCCAGAGTTTTGCCAGAGGTCTGCCAGAGTTGTGCCAGAGTTGTACCAGAGTTGTGCCAGAGTTCTGCCAGAGTTGTGCCAGACTTGAGCCAGAGTTCTGCCAGGGTTGTGCAGAGTTGTGCCAGAGTTTTGCCAGAGGTCTGCCAGAGTTGTGCCAGAGTTGTACCAGAGTTGTGCCAGAGTTCTGCCAGAGTTGTGCCAGACTTGAGCCAGAGTTCTGCCAGGGTTGTGCAGAGTTGTGCCAGAGTTTTGCCAGAGGTCTGCCAGAGTTGTGCCAGAGTTGTACCAGAGTTGTGCCAGAGTTCTGCCAGAGTTGTGCCAGACTTGAGCCAGAGTTCTGCCAGGGTTGTGCAGAGTTGTGCCAGAGTTTTGCCAGAGGTCTGCCAGAGTTGTGCCAGAGTTGTACCAGAGTTGTGCCAGAGTTCTGCCAGAGTTGTGCCAGACTTGAGCCAGAGTTCTGCCAGGGTTGTGCAGAGTTGTGCCAGAGTTTTGCCAGAGGTCTGCCAGAGTTGTGCCAGAGTTGTACCAGAGTTGTGCCAGAGTTCTGCCAGAGTTGTGCCAGACTTGAGCCAGAGTTCTGCCAGGGTTGTGCAGAGTTGTGCCAGAGTTTTGCCAGAGGTCTGCCAGAGTTGTGCCAGAGTTGTACCAGAGTTGTGCCAGAGTTCTGCCAGAGTTGTGCCAGACTTGAGCCAGAGTTCTGCCAGGGTTGTGCAGAGTTGTGCCAGAGTTTTGCCAGAGGTCTGCCAGAGTTGTGCCAGAGTTGTACCAGAGTTGTGCCAGAGTTCTGCCAGAGTTGTGCCAGACTTGAGCCAGAGTTCTGCCAGGGTTGTGCAGAGTTGTGCCAGAGTTTTGCCAGAGGTCTGCCAGAGTTGTGCCAGAGTTGTGTTAGAGTTGTGCCAGAGTCGTGCCAGAGTCGTGTCATAGCTATGCCAGAGTTTTGCCAGAGTTGTGCCCGAGTTGTGCCAGAGTTGTGCGAGAGTTGTGCTTGAGGTGTGCCAGAGTTGTACCAGAGCTGTGCAAGATTTGTGCAACAACTTGCCAAAGTTGTGCCTGGGTTGTGCAATGGTTGTGCAAGAGTTGTGCCAGAATTGTGCCGGAGTTGTGCCAGAGTTTTGCCAGAGGTCTGCCAGAGTTGTGCCAGATTTGTGCCAGAGTTGTGCCAAAGTTGTGCCAAATTTGAGCCAGACTTGTGCCAGATTTGTGCCAGGGTTGTGCCAGATATGTGCCAGAGTTGTACAAGAGTTGTGCCAGAGTTGTGGCAGAGGTGTGCCAGAGTTGTGCCAGAGTTGTGCCAGAGCTGTGCCAGAGGTGTGCCAGAGTTGTGCCAGAGTTGTGTCCGAGTTGTGCCAAAGTTGTGCAAGAATTTTGCCAGAGTTGTGACAGATTTGTGCCAGAGTTGTGCCAGAGTTGTGCAAAACGTTGTGCCAGAGTTATGCCAAAGTTGTGCCAGAATTGTGCAAACGTTGTGCCGGAGTTGTGCCACATTTGTGCCAGAGTTTTGCAAGACTTTGTGCCCTAGTTGTGACATAGTTGTAGCTGAGGTATGCCTCAGTTATTCCAGAGTTTTGCCGGAGTTGTGCCATAGTTTTGTTAAAGTTTTGCCAGACTTGTGCCAGAGGTATGCCAGAGTTGTGCCAGAGTTGTACCAGAGTTGTGCCAGAGGTGTGCCAGAGTTGTGCCAGAGTTGTTCCAGAGTTGTACCAGAGCTGTACCAGAGTTATGCCAGAGTTGTGCCAGAGTTGTGCCATAGTTGTGCCAGAGTTGTGCCAGAGTTGTGCCAGAGTGGTGCCAGAGTTGTGCCAGAGGTATGCCAGAGTTGTGCCAGAGTTGTACCAGAGCTGTGCCAGAGTTGTGCCAGAGTTGTGCTAGAGTTGTGCCAGAGTTGTGCCAGAGTTGTGCCCGAGTTGTGCCAGAGTGGTGCCAGAGTTGTGCCAGAGGTATGCCAGAGTTGTGCCAGAGTTGTACCAGAGCTGTGCCAGAGTTGTGCCAGAGTTGTGCTAGAGTTGTGCCAGAGTTGTGCCAGAGTTGTGCCCGAGTTGTGCCAGAGTGGTGCCAGAGTTGTGCCAGAGGTATGCCAGAGTTGTGCCAGAGTTGTACCAGAGCTGTGCCAGAGTTGTGCCAGAGTTGTGCTAGAGTTGTGCCAGAGTTGTGCCAGAGTTGTGCCCGAGTTGTGCCAGAGTGGTGCCAGAGTTGTGCCAGAGGTATGCCAGAGTTGTGCCAGAGTTGTACCAGAGCTGTGCCAGAGTTGTGCCAGAGTTGTGCTAGAGTTGTGCCAGAGTTGTGCCAGAGTTGTGCCCGAGTTGTGCCAGAGTGGTGCCAGAGTTGTGCCAGAGGTATGCCAGAGTTGTGCCAGAGTTGTACCAGAGCTGTGCCAGAGTTGTGCCAGAGTTGTGCTAGAGTTGTGCCAGAGTTGTGCCAGAGTTGTGCCCGAGTTGTGCCAGAGTGGTGCCAGAGTTGTGCCAGAGGTATGCCAGAGTTGTGCCAGAGTTGTACCAGAGCTGTGCCAGAGTTGTGCCAGAGTTGTGCTAGAGTTGTGCCAGAGTTGTGCCAGAGTTGTGCCCGAGTTGTGCCAGAGTGGTGCCAGAGTTGTGCCAGAGGTATGCCAGAGTTGTGCCAGAGTTGTACCAGAGCTGTGCCAGAGTTGTGCCAGAGTTGTGCTAGAGTTGTGCCAGAGTTGTGCCAGAGTTGTGCCCGAGTTGTGCCAGAGTGGTGCCAGAGTTGTGCCAGAGGTATGCCAGAGTTGTGCCAGAGTTGTACCAGAGTTGTGCCAGAATTGTGCCAGAGTTGTGCCAGAGTTTTGGTAGAGTTGTGCCACCATTGTACGAGAGTTGTGCCAGAGTTCTGCCAGAGGTGTGCCAGACTTGAGCCAGAGTTGTGCCAGGGTTGTGCAGAGGTGTGCCAGAGTTTTGCCAGAGTTGTAACAGAGGTGTACCAGAGTTGTGCCAGAGTTGTGCCAGAGGTGTGCCAGAGTTGTGCCAGAGTTGTGCCAGAGTTGTGTCTGAGTTGTACCAAAGTTGTGCCATAGTTGTGCCAGAGTTGTGCCAGAGTTGTGCCAGAGTTGTGCCAGAGTTGTGCCAGAGTGTTGCCAGAGTTCTGCAAGAGTTGTGCCTGAGTTGTGCCAGAGTGGTGCCAGAGTTCTGCCCGAGTTGTACCAGAGTTGTGCTAGAGTAAGCCAGAGTTGTTCCAGAGTTGTGCCAGAGTTGTGCGAGAGTTGTGCTTGAGGTGTGCCAGAGTTGTGCCAGAGTGGTGTCCGATTTTTGCCATAGTTTTCCATAGTTGTGCCAGGGTTGTGCCATAGTTGTTCAAGAGTTGTGCCAGAGTTGTGCCAGAGTTGTAACAGAGTTGTGCTATTGTTTTTCCAGGGATGTACGAGAGATTTGCCAGATTTGTGCCAAAGCTGTGCCAGATTTTTTCCAGATTTGTGCCAGTGTTGTTCCATAGTTGTGGGAGATTTTTGCCAGAGTTGTGCCAGAGTTGTGCCAGAGTTGTGCCAGAGTTGTGCTAGAGTTTCAGTAGAGCTGTGTCACCATTGTACCAGAGTTGAGCCAGAGTTGTGCCAGAGTTGTGCCAGACTTGAGCCAGAGTTGTGTCAGGGTTGTGCAGAGTTGTGCCAGAGTTTTGCCAGAGTTGTAACAGAGGTGTGCCAGGGTTGTGCCAGAGTTTTGCCACAGGTGTTCCAGATTTGTGCCGGAGTTATGCCAGAGTTGTGCCAGAGTCGTGCAAGAGTTGTGCCAGTGTTGTGCCAGAGTTGTGCCAGAGTTGTGCCAGAGTTGTGCCAAAGTTGTGCCAGAGGTGTGCCAGAGTGGTGCCAGAGTTGTGCCAGAGTTGTGCGAGAGTTGTGCCAGAGTTGTGCCAGAGCTGTGCCAGAGGTGTGCCAGAGTTGTGCCAGAGATGTGCCAGAGTTGTGCCAGAGTTGTTCCACAGTTGTGCCAGAGTTGTGCCAGAGTCGTGCCAGAGTTGTGCCAGTGTTGTGCTAGAGTTTCAGTAGAGCTGTGTCACCGTTGTACCAGAGTAGTGCCAGAGTTGTGCCAGAGTTGTGCGAGAGTTGTGCCAGAGTTGTGCCAGAGCTGTGCCAGAGGTGTGCCAGAGTTGTGCCAGAGATGTGCCAGAGTTGTGCCAGAGTTGTTCCACAGTTGTGCCAGAGTTGTGCCAGAGTCGTGCCAGAGTTGTGCCAGTGTTGTGCTAGAGTTTCAGTAGAGCTGTGTCACCGTTGTACCAGAGTAGTGCCAGAGTTGTGCCAGAGTTGTGCGAGAGTTGTGCCAGAGTTGTGCCAGAGCTGTGCCAGAGGTGTGCCAGAGTTGTGCCAGAGATGTGCCAGAGTTGTGCCAGAGTTGTTCCACAGTTGTGCCAGAGTTGTGCCAGAGTCGTGCCAGAGTTGTGCCAGTGTTGTGCTAGAGTTTCAGTAGAGCTGTGTCACCGTTGTACCAGAGTAGTGCCAGAGTTGTGCCAGAGTTGTGCGAGAGTTGTGCCAGAGTTGTGCCAGAGCTGTGCCAGAGGTGTGCCAGAGTTGTGCCAGAGATGTGCCAGAGTTGTGCCAGAGTTGTTCCACAGTTGTGCCAGAGTTGTGCCAGAGTCGTGCCAGAGTTGTGCCAGTGTTGTGCTAGAGTTTCAGTAGAGCTGTGTCACCGTTGTACCAGAGTAGTGCCAGAGTTGTGCCAGAGTTGTGCGAGAGTTGTGCCAGAGTTGTGCCAGAGCTGTGCCAGAGGTGTGCCAGAGTTGTGCCAGAGATGTGCCAGAGTTGTGCCAGAGTTGTTCCACAGTTGTGCCAGAGTTGTGCCAGAGTCGTGCCAGAGTTGTGCCAGTGTTGTGCTAGAGTTTCAGTAGAGCTGTGTCACCGTTGTACCAGAGTAGTGCCAGAGTTGTGCCAGAGTTGTGCGAGAGTTGTGCCAGAGTTGTGCCAGAGCTGTGCCAGAGGTGTGCCAGAGTTGTGCCAGAGATGTGCCAGAGTTGTGCCAGAGTTGTTCCACAGTTGTGCCAGAGTTGTGCCAGAGTCGTGCCAGAGTTGTGCCAGTGTTGTGCTAGAGTTTCAGTAGAGCTGTGTCACCGTTGTACCAGAGTAGTGCCAGAGTTGTGCCAGAGTTGTGCGAGAGTTGTGCCAGAGTTGTGCCAGAGCTGTGCCAGAGGTGTGCCAGAGTTGTGCCAGAGATGTGCCAGAGTTGTGCCAGAGTTGTTCCACAGTTGTGCCAGAGTTGTGCCAGAGTCGTGCCAGAGTTGTGCCAGTGTTGTGCTAGAGTTTCAGTAGAGCTGTGTCACCGTTGTACCAGAGTAGTGCCAGAGTTGTGCCAGAGTTGTGCGAGAGTTGTGCCAGAGTTGTGCCAGAGCTGTGCCAGAGGTGTGCCAGAGTTGTGCCAGAGATGTGCCAGAGTTGTGCCAGAGTTGTTCCACAGTTGTGCCAGAGTTGTGCCAGAGTCGTGCCAGAGTTGTGCCAGTGTTGTGCTAGAGTTTCAGTAGAGCTGTGTCACCGTTGTACCAGAGTAGTGCCAGAGTTGTGCCAGAGTTGTGCGAGAGTTGTGCCAGAGTTGTGCCAGAGCTGTGCCAGAGGTGTGCCAGAGTTGTGCCAGAGATGTGCCAGAGTTGTGCCAGAGTTGTTCCACAGTTGTGCCAGAGTTGTGCCAGAGTCGTGCCAGAGTTGTGCCAGTGTTGTGCTAGAGTTTCAGTAGAGCTGTGTCACCGTTGTACCAGAGTAGTGCCAGAGTTGTGCCAGAGTTGTGCGAGAGTTGTGCCAGAGTTGTGCCAGAGCTGTGCCAGAGGTGTGCCAGAGTTGTGCCAGAGATGTGCCAGAGTTGTGCCAGAGTTGTTCCACAGTTGTGCCAGAGTTGTGCCAGAGTGGTGCCAGAGTTGTGCCTGAGTTGTGCCAGAGTTGTTCCAAATTAAGCCAGAGTTGTGCCAGAGTTGTGCCAAAGTTGTGCGAGAGTTGTGCTTGAGGTGTGACAGATTTCTGCCAGAGTGGTGTCAGATTGTCGCCATAGTTTGCCAAAGTTGTGCCAGGGTTGTGTCAAATTTGTACCAGAGTTGTGCCAGAGTTGTAACAGAGTTGTGCCATATTTCTCACAGGGATGTGCGAGAGGTTTGCCAGATTTGTGCCAAAGTTGTGCCAGATGTTTTCCAGATTTGTGCCAGAGTTGTGCCATAGTTGTGGGAGATTTGTGCCAAAGTTGTGCCAGAGTTGTGCCAGAGTTTTGGTAGAGTTGTGTCACCCTTGTACTAGAGTTGTGCCAGGGTTCTGCCAGAGTTATGCCAGAATTGAGCCAGAGTTGTGCCAGGGTTGTGCAGAGTTGTGCAAGAGTTTTGCCAGAGATGACACAGAGGTGTGCCAGAGTTGTGCCCGAGTTGTGCCAGAG
>SZWC01002538.1:95024-106266 GCA_023375785.1 Penium margaritaceum | reverse complement strand
GAGTTGTGCCAGAGTTGTTCCAGAGTTGTGCCAGAGTTGTTTCAGAGTTGTTCCGGAGTTATGCCAGAGTTGTGGCAGAGTTGTGCAAGAGTTTTGCTTGGGTGTGCCAGAGTTGTGCCTGAGTTGTGCCAGATTTGTGCGAGAGTTTGCCAAAGTTGTGCCAGGGTTGTGCCATAGTTGTGCAAGAGTTGTGCAAGAGTTGTGCCGTGTTGTGCCAGAATTTTGCCAGAGGTGTGCCAGAGTTTGCCAGAGTTTTCCTAGAGTTGTGCCAAAGTTGTGCCAAATTTGTGCCAGAATTGTGCCAGAGTTGTGCCAGGGTTGTGCCAGATATGTGCCAGAGTTGTACCAGAGTTGTGCCAGAGTTGTACAAGAGTTGTGCCAGAGCTGTGCGAAGGTTGTGCTAGGGTCGCGCAGAGTTGTGCCAGAATTTTGCCAGAGTTGTGTCAGAGGTTTGCCAGAGTTGTGCCAGAGTCTTGCCAGAGGTGTGCCAGAGTTGTGCCAGAGTTGTGTCCGAGTTGTGCCGAAGTTGTGCCAGAATTGTGCCAGAGTTGTGACCGATTTGTGCCAGAGTTGTGCCAGAGTTGTGCAAACGTTGTGCCCGTGTTGTGCCAGAGTTGTGCCAGGGTTGTGAAGATTTGTGCCAGAGTTGTGCCAGACTTATGCCAGTGTTGTGCCAGAGTTGTGCCAAAGTTTTACCAGGGTTTTGCGTGAGTTGTGCCGGAGTTATGCCGGAGTTGTGACAGAGTTGTGCCAGATTTCTGCCAGAGTTGTGCCAGAGTTGTGCAAAAGTTGTGCTTGAGGTGTGCCACAGTTGTGACAGAGTTGTGTGAGATTTGTTCCATAGTTAGCCAAAGTTGTGCCAGGGTTCTGCCATAGTTGTGCAAGAGTTGTGCTAGTGTTTTGCCAGATTTGTGCCAGAGTTGTTCCAGGTTTGAGCCAGAGTTGTGCTAAAGTTGTGCAAGAGTTGTGCGAGATTTGTTCCAGAGTTGTGCAAGAGTTGTGCCGGGGTTGTGCAAAGTCGTGCCAGAGTTTTTCCAGATTTGTGCCAGAGGTGTGCCAGAAATGTGCCAGAGTTGTGCCAAAAGTTCACCAGAGTTGTGCCAGAGCTGTGCCAGAGTTGCGTCTGAGTTGTGCCAAAGTTGTGCCAGAGTTGTGCCAGAGTTGGGCCAGAGTTGTGCCAGAGTTGTGCCAAAGTTGTGCCAGAGTTGTGCCAGAGTTGGGCCAGAGTTGTGCCAGAGTTGTGCCAAAGTTTTGCCAGGGTTGTGAAGAGTTGTGCCAGAGTTTTGCCAGAGTTGTGCCATACTTGTGCCAGTGTTGTGCCAGAGTTGTGCCAGAGTTGTGCCAGAGATGTGCCAAAGTTGTGCCAGGGTTGTGAAGAGTTGTACCAGAGTTGTGCTAGAGTTGTGGCAGAGTTGTGCCAGAGTTGTGCCAGAGTTGTGCGAGAGTTGTGCTAGAGTTGTGCCAGAGTTGTGCCAGAGTTGTGCGAGAGTTGTGCTAGAGTTGTGCCAGAGTTGTGCCAGAGTTGTGCGAGAGTTGTGCTAGAGTTGTGCCAGAGTTGTGCCAGAGTTGTGCGAGAGTTGTGCTAGAGTTGTGCCAGAGTTGTGCCAGAGTTGTGCGAGAGTTGTGCTAGAGTTGTGCCAGAGTTGTGCCAGAGTTGTGCGAGAGTTGTGCTAGAGTTGTGCCAGAGTTGTGCCAGAGTTGTGCGAGAGTTGTGCTAGAGTTGTGCCAGAGTTGTGCCAGAGTTGTGCGAGAGTTGTGCTAGAGTTGTGCCAGAGTTGTGCCAGAGTTGTGCGAGAGTTGTGCTAGAGTTGTGCCAGAGTTGTGCCAGAGTTGTGCGAGAGTTGTGCTAGAGTTGTGCCAGAGTTGTGCCAGAGTTGTGCGAGAGTTGTGCTAGAGTTGTGCCAGAGTTGTGCCAGAGTTGTGCGAGAGTTGTGCTAGAGTTGTGCCAGAGTTGTGCCAGAGTTGTGCGAGAGTTGTGCTAGAGTTGTGCCAGAGTTGTGCCAGAGTTGTGCGAGAGTTGTGCTAGAGTTGTGCCAGAGTTGTGCCAGAGTTGTGCGAGAGTTGTGCTAGAGTTGTGCCAGAGTTGTGCCAGAGTTGTGTTAGAGTTGTGGCAGAGTTGTGCCAGAGTTGTGCCTGAGTTGGACCAGAGTTGTACCAGAGTTGTGCCAGGGTTGTGCCAGAGTTGTACCAGAGTTGTGCTAGAGTTGTGCCAGAGTTGTGTTAGAATTGTAACTGTGTCATTCCAGAGT
Organism: Penium margaritaceum; assembly: GCA_023375785.1. Taxonomy (NCBI): domain Eukaryota; kingdom Viridiplantae; phylum Streptophyta; class Zygnematophyceae; order Desmidiales; family Peniaceae; genus Penium; species Penium margaritaceum. The sequence goes on along the minus strand of SZWC01002538.1, from coordinate 104,017 downwards.
TGTGCCAGAGTTGTGCCAGAGTTGTTCTAGAGTTGTGTCAGAGTTGTGCAAGAGTTGTCCCAGAGTTGTGCCAGAGTTGTGCCAGAGTTGGATTAGAGTTGTGCCAGAATTATGCCAGGGTTGTGCCTGAGTTGTGCCAGAGTTGTGCCAGAGTTTTGCCAGTGTTGTGCAAGAATTGTGCCAAAGTTGTGCCAGAGTTTTGGCAGAGTCTTGCCATAGTTGTGCCAGAGTTGTACCAAAGTACTCCCAGTGTTGTGCCAGAGTTGTGCCAGAGTTGTACCAGAGTTCTTTCATAGTTGTTCCAGAGTTTTTCCAGAGTTGCGCCAGAGTTGTACCAGAGTTTAACCAGAGTTGTGCCAATGTTTTGTCAGAGTTGTGCCACTGTTGTGCCAGAGTTGTGCCAGAGATTTGTCAGTGTTGTGCCAGAGTTGTGCCAGAGTTGTGCCAGAGTTGTGCCAGAGTTGTGCCAGAGTTTTGCCACAGTTGTTCAGAGATGTGGCAGAGTTGTGCCAGAGTTGTGCTAGAGTTCTGCTAGAGTTTTGCCAAAGTTATGACAGAGTTGTGCCAGTGTTGTGCCAGAGGCGTGCCAGAGATGTGCCAGAGTTGTGTCAGAGTTGTGCCTGAGTTGTGCCAGATTTGTGCCAGATTTGTGCCAGAGTTGTGCCAGAGTTGTGTCAGAGTTGTGCCAGAGTTGTGCCAGAGTTCTGCTAGAGTTTTGCCAAAGTTATGACAGAGTTGTGCCAGTGTTGTGCCAGAGGCGTGCCAGAGATGTGCCAGAGTTGTGTCAGAGTTGTGCCTGAGTTGTGCCAGATTTGTGCCAGATTTGTGCCATAGTTGTGCCAGTGTTGTGCATTTGTTGTGCCAGAGTTGTGCCAGAGTTGTGCCAGATTTGTGCCAGAGTTGTGCCAGAGGTATGCCAGAGTTGCGCCAGAGATGTGCCAGAGTTGTGTCACAATTGTGCCAGAGGTTCGCCAGAGTTGTGCCAGTGTTTTGCTAGAGTTGTTCCAGAGTTGTGCAAGACTTGTGCAGAGTTGTACCATGTTTTGGCCACATTTGTGGGATGCTTTGTGCCATAGTTGTGACATAGTTGTGCCTGAGTTGTGCTGGGGTTGTGCCAGAGTTTTGCCAGAGTTTTGCCAGAGGTGTTCCAGAGTTGTGCCAGAGCTTTGCCAGAGTTGTGGCAGAGTTGTGCCAGAGTTATTCCAGAGTTGTGCGTGTTGTGCTAACGTTTTGCCAGAATTGTGCCAGAGTTGTTCCAGAATTGTGCCATAGTTGTGCCAGAGTTGTGTCAGAGTTTTGCCTGAGTTGTGCCAGAGTTGTGCCAGAGTTGTGCTGGAGTTGTGCCAGAGTTGTGCTTGAGTTTCGCCAGAGTTGTGCAAGAGTTGTGCCAATATTGTGCCAGAGGTTTGCCAGAGGTATTCTATAGCTGTGCCAAAGCTGTGCCAAAGTTGCGCCAGAGTTGTGCCAGTGTTGTGCAACATTTGTTCTAGATTTGTGCCGCAGTTGTGCCCCAATTATGCCAGACCTTGTGCCATAGTTGTTACATTGTTTTCCCTGAGTTGTGTCTGGGTTGTGCTAGAGTGGTGTTTAAGTTCAAGCAGAGTTGTGCCAGAGTTGTGCCAGAGTTGTGCGAGAGTTGTTCTAGAGTTGTGGCAGAGTTGTGCCAGGGTTTTTCCAGAGTTTTGCGAAAGTTGTGCCAGAGTTGTGCCATAGTTGTGCCACAGTTGTGCTAGATGTTTGCCAGAGTTGCAGCAGAGTTGAGCCAGAGTTGTGCAAGATGTGGTAGAGTTCTGCCAGAGTTGTGCCAGAGGTTTTCCAGAATTGTTCAAGAATTATGCCAGAGTTGTGTGAGAGTTTTGCCAGATTTGTGCCAAAGCTGTTCCAGAGTTGTGCTGGAGTTGTGCTTGAGTTGTGCCAGATTTGTGCAAGAGTTGGGACGGTGTCGTGCCAGAATCATGCCAGAGGTGTGCCAGTGCTGTGCCTGAGTTGTGCCAGAGTTGCGCCAGAGTTGTGTCAGAGTTGTGTTAGAGTTGTGCCAGAGTTTTGCCAGAGTTGTGCCAGAATTGTGCCAGAGTTATGCAAGAGTTGTGCCAGAGTTGTCCCGTAGTTGTGCCAGGGTTGTGCCAGGGTTGTGCCAGAGTTGTGCCAGAGTTCTGCCAGAGTTGTGCCAGAGTTTTGCCATGGTTGTCTCAGTGTTGTGCCAGACTTGTTCCAGAGTTATGCCAGATTTGCGCCAGAGATGAGCCAGTGTTGTGCCAGAGTTTTGCCAGTGGTGTGCCAGTGTTTTGCAAGTGTTGTGCCAGAGTTTTTCATGAGTTGTGCAATTGTTGTGCCAGAGTTGTGCCAGAATTGGTGCCATAGTCGTGACATAGTTGTGTGTGAGTTGTGCCAGAGTTATGCAAGAGTTGTGCCAGAGTTGTGCCAAAGTTGTGCCAGAGTTGTGCCAGAGTTGTGCCCGAGTTGTTCAAGAGTTGTGCCAGAGTTGAGCCAGAGTTGTGCCATAGTTTTGCCAGTGTTGTGGCAGAGTTGTGCCAGAGTTGTGCCAGAGGTGTGCCAGAGTTGTGCCAGAGTTGTGCTGGAGTTGTGCCAGAGTTGCGCCAGAGTTGTGCCAGAGTTGTGCCAGTGTTGTGCCAGAGTTGTTCCCGTGTTGTACAAGAGTTGTGCATGATTTGTACGAAATTTGTGCCAGAGGTTTGCCAGACTCTTTGTCATAGTTGTGACATAGTTGTGCCTGAGGTGTGCCAGAATTGTGCCATCGTTGTGCCAGAGTTGTGCCAGAATTGTCCCAGTGTTGTACCAGAGTTGTGTCAGAGTTGTGTCAGAGTTGTGCCAGAGGTGTGCCAGAGTTGTGCCAGAGTTGTGCCCGAGTTGTTCAAGAGTTGTGCCAGAGTTGAGCCAGAGTTGTGCCATAGTTTTGCCAGTGTTGTGGCAGAGTTGTGCCAGAGTTGTGCCAGAGTTGTCCCAGAGTTGTGCCAGGGTTTTGCACGAGTTGTGCCATAGTTGTGCCAGAGTTGTGCAAGAGTTGTCCCAGAGTTATGCCAGAGTAGTGCCAGAGTTGTGCCAGAGTTGTGCCAGAGTTGTGCCAGAGTTGTGAAATTATTATGGCAGGGCTATGCTTTATCTGTGCCAGAGTTCTGCCAGATTTTGTGCCATAGTTGTGGCATAGTTTTGCCTGAGTTGTGCCTGAGTTGTGCCAGAGTTGCGCCAGAGTTGTGCCAAAGGTGTCTCAGAGTTGTGCTAGAGTTGTGCCAGAGCTTTGCCAGAGTTGTGCAAGAGTTGTGCCAGAGTTGTGCCAGAGTTTTGCCAGAGTTGTGCCATAGTTGTGCCGGAGTTGTTCCTGATTTGTCCCAGTGTTGTGCCTTTTTGCTAAAGTTGTGCCAGAGTGTCAACCGGCCTGAGGCAAACAGACTAGATAACAGGGCCGACACAGTAGCACCTGCCGTCTGCTCCTAGCATTTCAGGTAGGCGAAGATATCACCCTCAGGATCATGGTTCCACACTGAGCAGTTCCTAGGCAATTACTTGCTAGCAACTGTGTCCACTTAGCACTTGGTCACTTTCGCGCGAGGTGCTAGTCAAAGACGAACTCCTGGGGCATAGACCAACCAGTGTCTTCTTTATACTTTTCCTTAGTTGGATAATTCTGTGAGGAGAATCTAAGGCCAGATTGTGTAATTAGAATGAGGAATGAGCCTGGTACATATAGTCCGAGGCCTGGCTTCTGAGGTGTGTGGGTAGTGGCACTTTTGGAGTGGTCACTCCACACCACCTTACCAGTCCGCCAATTGGCGCATCCACTGACCGCCAAGTGGCGCACTCTTCTCATGCATGGAGAAATGTCTAAGAAACTTCCCCCCTGTGCAGGAAGGTCAAAAAGCCTCCTGCGCACATCAAGGCTCGATCGAAGGACCTGTTGTCCCTAAGTCCAACATGCTATCCATTGCGCTACACTTCTGGTGTCTCGCTTGGACTTGCACCACAAACAAGGTTTGGGGGACTTACTCCAAGGGAGTAGTGCATGCCCAGCCTGTCCGTCAAGCCATAGCAGTGGCCATGGGGCATAGAAGAACAACAATCTCTTCCTTGCACCTTAGGCCACCTGCTATGGTAGTTTTCTTCGGCATGAACCTGTAGCTCTAGGTTGTGTTTGTGCATGTCAATTTTCTTGGTCTTTTGTTCTCATCTCTTGCATCCACCATGCCGACTCTTCGAGCACCTGCAACATGCAAGTCACTGTCTAGTGGCTTTGTTAAGAAGTCCGTAAGCATTTTCTTGGTTGCGACGTGCTCCAGTTCCACGACACCCTTGGCGACAAGGTCACGTGAGTAGTGGTACCGAATATCAATGTGCTTTGTACGCCGGGAGATCATGTCTTCCTTGGCACTTTGGTTGTCGATGCGGATGATGATTGCTTTCTCTTGTGCTGCTTTGATCTCATCAAGCAAACTGCGAAGCCACTGTGTTTCCTCGCACACTTCGGAGAGTGCAATGTACTCCGCCTCAGCGGTAGAAAGTGAGACGCAGTCCTCCTTCCTGCTTGCCCATGAGACAGCACCACCATTGAGAAGATAGACAAACCCTGAGGTGGACTTCCTGTCATCAATCTGTCCTCCCCAGTCCGCGTCAGTGTAGCATGTCAGTTGCAGCAAGTCTGATCCTTCTCGACCTCCAAACCGAAGTCCAACGTGCTGAGTCTTTTTGAGGTAGCGAAAAATCCGCTTCACCACTTGCCAATGCTCTGGCCCAGGGTTGGCCACAAACCTACTCACCTGACCCACTGCATAAGCAATGTGAGGTTACGTTCCCACCATCGCATACATGAGGCTCCCAACGGCGGACTGGTATGGAATGTTTTGCATCCCCCGCCGGTCTGCCTCATTGCTTGGTGACATGGAGGAGTAGAGCTTGCAGTCGGAGGGCATGGGGGTGCTGACGGGCTTGCAGTCCTCCATGCTGTAGCGCTTCAAGATGTCCATGATGTACTTGGTCTGGTTGAGCTCGATGGTCCCTGGTTTGCGGTTGCAGTGAACAGCAATCCCGAGGTAGTACTCGAGAGGTCCCATGTCCTTCATCTTAAATCTGCTGGCCAGATTTTTCTTGAGGTCCGTGAGAGCCTCCTGCGAGGAAGAACACATGATAAGATCATCCACGTACAACGCCACAAGTAGCAAGCCACGTTTGTCCTCCCGCACATAGACGCTGGGGTCATTCTTGCANGAGCTCGATGGTCCCTGGTTTGCGGTTGCAGTGAACAGCAATCCCGAGGTAGTACTCGAGAGGTCCCATGTCCTTCATCTTAAATCTGCTGGCCAGATTTTTCTTGAGGTCCGTGAGAGCCTCCTGCGAGGAAGAACACATGATAAGATCATCCACGTACAACGCCACAAGTAGCAAGCCACGTTTGTCCTCCCGCACATAGACGCTGGGGTCATTCTTGCAATGTGCGAAGGAGATCTCAGCCATGAAGCTGTCCATCTCCTTGTACCAGATCCGTGGGGCCTGTTTCATCCCGTACAATGCCTTCACCAGCTTGCACACCTTACCCTCGGGTGCTTTGACACCTTCCGGTACCTCCATTAGCACCTCCTCGTTGAGCTTCCCATAAAGGTAGGCTGTCTTCACATCCATCTGGTGGATCTCAAGGTCTTTGGCAGCAGCAACGGCAAGCAGGGACCTGATTGAGACAAACGTGACAACCGGTAAGAAGGTCTCATCGTACTCAGACCTTGCGCACTATGAGAATCCTTTCGCCACAACTCTTGCCTTGTACTTGTCGATGTTTTCCTCCGAGCTTGTCTCAGAGGCCTTGGACGTCTCCGACTCTGTGTCAGAGCTCGCCGCTGCATCAGCCTGCGCAGCCGCTCTCCCTGCCACATCACTGTTCTTCACGGCATGCTATACTGGCACCACTTGCCAGTTTTTGGGAGCTTGATCTCCTGACTCCAGCAGCACCAACCACTCTCCCTCTTTTGGGGCTTGCGTGGGATCAAGCATCTCTTCCTTGCCTGGTTTCCTTTCATCAAAGGTTACGTCCCGGCTGGTGATGAGTCTTCTTCCTGCCAAGTCCCACAAGCGGTATGTCTTGTGGACCTTCTCATAGCCCACCATAGTGCACTTTTGCTCTCTTGCATCCAGCTTGCCGGCACCCTCACCCGCCTGGACCTTTGCGCATGCGGTGCAGCCGAATACTTTCAGGTGTGATGCGTCCGGCTTCTTCCCTGACCAAACATCTTTTGGAGTCATCTGTTGCTTTCCCTTCTTCTTTCCGCGCCTGCCCAGAGCAGCCGCAGGAGTCAGGTTGACAAGATAGCATGCCGTTCTTACCGCTTACGCCCAGAACCACAGTGGAAGCTTTGCATCAAAGAGCATGCTACGCACCATGCCGAGGATGGTCTGATTCATCCGTTCGGCAACACCATTGCTCTGCGGCGTGTAAGGTGTTGTGGGCTGGTGGTTGATCCCATGTTGTCGCAACCAGCCCTTGCATGCCTCGTACTCTCCGCTGTTGTCGCTCCGCATCGCTTTGACTTTCTTTCCGGTCTGCCGCTCCACCATGGCGACAAACTCTTGCAACTTTTCTCTGACCTCTCCCTTTGTTTTGAGGAAGAAGATCCACACTTTGCGGCTGTAGTTGTCTATGAAGGTCAGAAAATACTTGCTACCACCGTTTGACGCCGTGCGAAAGGGTCCGCACACGTCGGTGTGAATCAGGTCAAGGGCTGATTCTGCGCGGCAACCATTGCGCTCAAAGCGCGTTCGCTTGGTCTTGCCTTGGAGGCAAGGTTCACAGAGGCTGCCACACCCAACCGCATCCTTCTTGCAACCATCCATGCCACAGACCAGCTGTTGTTGCTGGATGACTTGGAGCGTGCTGTTTGCAATGTGCCCAAAGCGTCTATGCCACAGATCGGCATCTTCTTCCTTCGCGGCAGAGGATGCTGTTTCAGTTCTCATTGGTGTGCTCTCCTACGTTGGTGCCGAGACCACTGCCTCAGCTGCACCCGCATGACCCTCGTCTTACGAGCTGTTTGCTGCCGTTGTCTGCAATACGTAGAGTCCGTCAACCCGTGGAACCTGTGCCATGAGATCTTTGTTGGCGTAGATGACCTTGATGTCCTCGTTCCTGGCAATGACCGCCTTCTTCTGTGTGAACACCACCGTCATGTCGTTGTCGGTTGTTTTTGACACGGACAGAAGGTTTGCCGCAAAGGAGGGCATGTAGACCACGTCTCGTAGCCGTAGATCCTTCTCTGCACCATGAATGCTGATGCTCACCAGCTTGTCTCCCATGCCTTTTGCGTTCACGACGCTACCGTTTGCACATCTGAACCGCCGATCGGTGGGGCCGATGGAGACAAATCCAGCCTGGTCATTGCTGGAGTGATGATCTGTGCCGGAGTTGGGCCCGAAAGCTCCTGGCCTGAGCAGTGCTGATCCTTTTGCCGGAGGTATGCTATGTGCCATCATGTTGGTGGCTTCTTTGCCAGCCTTTTTGCTGCCTTTGTTCCCACTGCTTCCGCCGTCTTCCTTCTTTGGCACCCTGCACTCTCTTGCCCAGTGCCCAGGTTTGCCGCAGTTGCGGCAGTTGCCCTGTCGCTTGGGAGCCTTGCCGCCATTGTTGCCTCCGCCGCCACCGCTTCTGCTTGCGCCTTTCTGACCAGAGGGTGACCCTTTGCTCTCGCGGCCACCGTAGCGAGCGGCATAGGCTGAGAAGTTAGCCTCACTTCCGCTGCGGCGCATGACCTCGTTTCGCACGTACTCGGACACTGCCGTGTACGTCAGGTCATCCTCCGTCCAACCATCCATGACGGTGATCATTGGGCTCCAGCTCTCTGGTAGCGCCATGAGGAGGATCATGGCTTGCATGTTTTCGTTAAGGTCCTAGTTCATCTGGCGAGCCTCGCCAAGGAGTCTTTCAAACTCCTGTAGGGGATTGATTTGCCCTCATTCACCCGCATGCTGATCAGACATTGTAGGATGAATAATCTGTTGGCAAGTGAGTTGGACTGGTACACGCGTTTGAGCTTATCGTAAGCTTTGGAAGCCAGTGTGTACACGGAAATGATGGGAACATACTTCTTAGCAATCGCATTGCTGAGGAATGACATGACAATATCATTCCGTTCCATCCATGCCTCGTGCTCCGGTGAGCCCACCGTAGGAACCTGCTCCTCTCCCTTCAAAATCTTGATGAGGCCGCGCACTTTCATTGCCAGCTCGAACTACCATCTCTAAAGGGGGAAGTCAGTCCACTAAAAAATGGGGATTCCTTCCAAGGGTCCAAGACCTTGCGGCAGTGACGTAGCACTCACATTTGCTCCAGTGGTCTTCCCTGTGGTAGCCACTGTTGAGCTTGAGGACTGCCCTGCGGCAGCCCCCACTCCTCCCGATGGGTCAACCATTTTTGTTGCCCTTGTCTGCTTCTCACGTCTCTGATGCGTTGAGGCCGATATAGGCTGATGTTAGCTGATGTCTGCTACCGGTTTTAGGATGCAGACCCGTTGCTTACCCTTCCAGCCGATGTTCACCTGCAGACAGAGAAAAAATCTACACCAACACACCCAGGGTCTTGCCACCAAGGGCAGAGCTTGCCCTGGTTGGGACACAAGGGTCGTACCTCCAAGGGCAGAGCTTGTCCTTGGTCCCTGTGTGCTGAGTGTAGACCAAGCCGTTGGAGCTGATGAAGCTAATGCACCTGATGGAGCTGATGGAGCCGGCGTCTGCACCTGGATAGAGCGTACCAGAGTTGAGCGAAGCGTGCCCTACAACTGGTCAGTGTGAGCCCATAACCCTTTGTCAACCGGCCTGAGGCAAACGGACTAGAAAACAGGGCCGAAACAATAGCACCTGCCGTCCGCTCCTAGCATTTCAGCTAGGAGAAGATATCACCCTCTGGATCACGGTTCCACACTGAGCAGTTCCTAGGCAATCACTTGCTAGCAACTGTGTCCACTTAGCACTTGGTCACTTTCCCGCGAGGTGCTAGTCAAAGA
>SZWC01002538.1:51908-63221 GCA_023375785.1 Penium margaritaceum | reverse complement strand
TGATGCTTGTTCCTGATGCGTGTGCCTGATGATTGTGCCTGATGCTTGTGCCTGATGCTTGTAACTGATGCTTGTGCCTGATTCTCGTGCCTGATGCTTCTGCCTGATTGTTGTGCCTAATGCTTGTGCCTGATGCTTGTGCCTGATGCTTGTGCCTGATGCTGGTGCCTGATGCTTGTGCCTGGTGCTTGTGCCTGGTGCTTGTGCCTGATGCTGTGCCTGATGCTCGTGCCTGATTGCTGTGCCTCATTCTTGTGCCTGATGCTTTTGCCTAATGCTTGTGCATAATGCTTGTGCCTGATGCTTGTGCCTGATGCTTGTGCCTCATGCTTTTGCCTCATTCTTGTGCCTGATTCTTGTGCCTGATTCTTGTGCCTGATGCTTGTGCCTGATGCGTGTGCCTGATGCTTTTGCCTGATGCATGTGCCTGATGCGTGTGTCTGATGCTTGTACTTGATTCTTGGGCATGAGGCTTTTGCCTGATGCTTGTGCCTGATGCTTGTGCGTGATGCCTGTGCCTGATGCTTGTACCTGATGCTTTTCCATGATGCTTGTCCCTAATTCTTGTGTCTGATGCTTGTTCCTGATGCTTGTGCCCGATGCTTGTGCCTGATGCTTGTGCCTGATTCTTGTGCCTGATGCTTGTGCCTGATTATTTTGCCTGATGCTTTTTCCTGATTCTTGTGCCCGATACTTGTGCCTGATGCTTGTGCCTGATACCTGTGCCTGATTCTTGAGCCTGACGCTTGTCCATGATGCTTGTGCCTGATGCTTGTGCCTGATGCTTTTGCCTGATGCTTGTTCCTGATGCTTGTGCCTGATGCTCGTTCCTGATGCTTGTTCCCGATGCTTGTGCCTGATGCGTGTGCCTGTTACCTTTGCCTGATGCGTGTGCCTGATGCTTGTGCCTGATGCTTGTTCCTGATGCTTGTGCATGATGCCTGTGCCTGATTCTTGTGTCGGATGCTTGTGCCTGATGCTTGTGCCTGATGCTTGTGCCTGATGCCTGTGCCTGACACTTGTGCCTGATGCTTGCGTCTGATGCTTGTGCCTGATTCTTGTACCTGATGCTTGTGCCTGATGCATGTGCCTGATGCTTTTGCCTAATGTATGTGCCTGATGCGTGTGCCCGATGCTTGTGCCTGATTTTTGTGCTTGAGTCTTTTGCCTGATGCTTGTGCCTGATGCTTGTGCCTGATGTTTGTGCCTGATGCGTGTGCCTGATGCCTGTGCCTGATGCGTGTGCCTGATGCCTGTGCCTGATGCGTGTGCCTGATGCCTGTGCCTGATGCGTGTGCCTGATGCCTGTGCCTGATGCGTGTGCCTGATGCCTGTGCCTGATGCGTGTGCCTGATGCCTGTGCCTGATGCGTGTGCCTGATGCCTGTGCCTGATGCGTGTGCCTGATGCCTGTGCCTGATGCGTGTGCCTGATGCCTGTGCCTGATGCGTGTGCCTGATGCCTGTGCCTGATGCGTGTGCCTGATGCCTGTGCCTGATGCGTGTGCCTGATGCCTGTGCCTGATGCGTGTGCCTGATGCCTGTGCCTGATGCGTGTGCCTGATGCCTGTGCCTGATGCGTGTGCCTGATGCCTGTGCCTGATGCGTGTGCCTGATGCCTGTGCCTGATGCGTGTGCCTGATGCCTGTGCCTGATGCGTGTGCCTGATGCCTGTGCCTGATGCGTGTGCCTGATGCCTGTGCCTGATGCGTGTGCCTGATGCCTGTGCCTGATGCGTGTGCCTGATGCCTGTGCCTGATGCGTGTGCCTGATGCCTGTGCCTGATGCGTGTGCCTGATGCCTGTGCCTGATGCGTGTGCCTGATGCCTGTGCCTGATGCGTGTGCCTGATGCCTGTGCCTGATGCGTGTGCCTGATGCCTGTGCCTGATGCGTGTGCCTGATGCCTGTGCCTGATGCGTGTGCCTGATGCCTGTGCCTGATGCGTGTGCCTGATGCCTGTGCCTGATGCGTGTGCCTGATGCCTGTGCCTGATGCGTGTGCCTGATGCCTGTGCCTGATGCGTGTGCCTGATGCCTGTGCCTGATGCGTGTGCCTGATGCCTGTGCCTGATGCGTGTGCCTGATGCCTGTGCCTGATGCGTGTGCCTGATGCCTGTGCCTGATGCGTGTGCCTGATGCCTGTGCCTGATGCGTGTGCCTGATGCCTGTGCCTGATGCGTGTGCCTGATGCCTGTGCCTGATGCGTGTGCCTGATGCCTGTGCCTGATGCGTGTGCCTGATGCCTGTGCCTGATGCGTGTGCCTGATGCCTGTGCCTGATGCGTGTGCCTGATGCCTGTGCCTGATGCGTGTGCCTGATGCCTGTGCCTGATGCGTGTGCCTGATGCCTGTGCCTGATGCGTGTGCCTGATGCCTGTGCCTGATGCGTGTGCCTGATGCCTGTGCCTGATGCGTGTGCCTGATGCCTGTGCCTGATGCGTGTGCCTGATGCCTGTGCCTGATGCGTGTGCCTGATGCCTGTGCCTGATGCGTGTGCCTGATGCCTGTGCCTGATGCGTGTGCCTGATGCCTGTGCCTGATGCGTGTGCCTGATGCCTGTGCCTGATGCGTGTGCCTGATGCCTGTGCCTGATGCGTGTGCCTGATGCCTGTGCCTGATGCGTGTGCCTGATGCCTGTGCCTGATGCGTGTGCCTGATGCCTGTGCCTGATGCGTGTGCCTGATGCCTGTGCCTGATGCGTGTGCCTGTTACCTTCGCCTGATGTGTTTGCCTCATGCTAGTGCCTGATTCTTGTGCCTGATGCTTGTGCATGATGCTTGTGCCTGATGCATGTGCCTGATGCTTGTGCCTGATGCTTGTGCCTGATGCTTGTGCCTGATGATTGTGCCTGATGCATGTTCCTTATGCTTGTGCCTAATGCTTGTGCCTGATGCTTGTGCCTGACACTTGTGCCTGATGCTTGCGTCTGATGCTCGTGCCTGATGTTTGTGCCTGATGCTTGTGCCTGATGTGTATGCCTGATGCTTTTGCCTAATGCATGTGTCTGATGTTTGTGCCTGATGCTTGTGCCTGATGCTTGTGCCTGACGCTTGTGCTGATCCTTGTGCCTGATGCTTGTGCATGATGCTTGTTCCTGATGCCTGTGCCTGATTTTTTTGCCTGATGCTTATGCGTGATGCTTGTGCCTGATGTTTGTGCCTGATGCTTGTACCTGATTCTTGTGCCTGCTGCTTTAGTTGCATTCTTGAGCCTGATGCTTGAGCCTGATGCTTGTGCCTGATTCGTGTGCCCGATGCTTGTGCCTGATGCATGTGCCTGATGCTTGTGCCTGATTCTTGTGCCTCGTGCTTGTGGCACATGGTTGTGCCTCATGCTTGGGCCTCATGCTTGTGCTTGATGCTTGTGCCCGATGATTGTGCCTGATTCTTATGCCTGATGCTTGTGCCTCATGCTTGTTGCTGACACTTGTGCCTGATGCTTAAGCGTGATGCTTGTACCTGATGCTTGTGCCTGATAATTATGCCTGATGTTTGTGCCTGATGCTTGTGCCTGATACTTGTACCTGATGCTTGTGCCTGATGCTTCTGCCTGATGCTTGTACTTGATGCTTGTGCCTGATGCTTGTGCCTGATTCTTGTGCCCAATGCTTGTGCCTGATGCTTGTGCCTGATGCTTGTACCTGATGCTTGTGCCTGATACTTGTGCCTGATGCTTGTGCCTGATGCTTGTGCCTGTGTCTTAAGCCTGATGCTTGTGCATGATGCTTGTGCCTGCCGCTTGTGCCTGATGCTTGTTCTTGATGCTTGTGCCTGATGCTTGTGCCTAAAGCTTGTTCCTGATGCTTTTGCCTTATTCTTGAGCCTGATGCTTGTGCCTGATTCGTGTGCCCGATGTTTGTGCCTAATGCTTGTGCCTGACGCTTGTTCCTGATGCTTGTGCCTGATCCTAGTGCCTGTTGCTTGTGCTTGATGCTTGTGCCTGATGATTGTGCCCAATTATTGTGCCTGATGCTTGTGCCTGATGCTTGTGCCTGATGATTGTGCCCAATTATTGTGCCTGATGCTTGTGCCTGATGCTTGTGCCTGATTCTTGTGCTCGATTCTTGTTCATGATGATTTTTCCTGATGCTTGTGCCTGATGCTTGTGCCTGATGCTTGTGCATGATGCTTGTGCCTGATGCTTGTGCCTGATTTTTGTGCCTCATGCTTGTGCCTCATACTTGTGCCTGATTCTTCTGCCTGATTGTTGTGCCTGATGCTTGTGCCTGATGCGTGTGCCTGATGCTTCTACCTCATGCATGTGCCTGATGCGTGTGCCTGATGCTTCTACCTCATGCTTGTGCCTGATGCGTGTGCCTGATGCTTCTGCCTGATGCTTGTGCCTGATGCTTGTGCCTGATGCCTGTGCCTGATGCTTTTACCTAATGCTTTTCCATCATTCTTGTCTAAAATTATTGTGTCTGATGCTTGTGCCTGATGCTTGTGCCTGATGCTTGTGCCTGATGCTTGTGCCTGATTCTTGTGCCTGATGCTTATGCCTGATTCTAGTGGCTGATCCTTGTGCCTGATGGTTGTGCCTGGTGGTTGTGCCTGATTCTTTTGTCTGGTGCTTGTGCTGATGCTTGTGGCTGATGCTTATGGCTGATGCTTGTTCCTAATGCTTGTGCCTGATGCTTGTGCCTGATGCTTGTGCCTGGATCTTGTGCCTGATGCTTGTGCCAGATGCTCGTGCCTGGTGCTTGTGCCTGTTGTTTTTGCCTGACGCTTGTGCCTGATTCTTGTGCCTGATGCATGTGGATGATTCTTGTGCCTGATTTTTGTGCTTGATTCTTGTGCCTAATTTGTGTGCCAGATGCGTGTGCCTGATGCATGTGCCTCATGCTTGTGCCTAAGGCTTGTGCCTCATGCTTGTTCCTCATGCTTGTGCCTGATATTTTTCCCTGATACTTGTGTCTGATGCTTGTGTCTGATGCTTATGCCTGATGCTTGTGCATAATGCTTGTGCCTGATGCTTTTGCCTGATGCATGAGCTTGATGCTTGTGCCTGATGCTACTGCCTGATGCTTCTGCCGGATGCTTGTGTCTGATGCTTGTGCCTGATGCTACTGCCTGATGCTTCTGCCGGATGCTTGTGTCTGATGCTTGTACCTGATGCTTGTTCCTGATGCTTGTGCCTGATGCTTGTGCCTGATGCATTAGCCTGTTGCCTTTTCCTGATGTGTGTGCCTGATGGTCGTGCCTGACGCTTGTGCCTGATGCTTGTGCATGATGCTTGTGCCTGGTGTTGTGCCTGATGCTTGTGCCTGATGCTTGTGCCTGATGCTTGTGCCTGATGCTTGTTCCTGATGCTCGTGCCTGATGCTTGTGCCAAATGTTTGTGCTTCATGCTTGTACCTGAAGCTTGTGCCTGATGCGTGTGCCTACTGCTTGTGTGTGATTCTTGTGCCCGATGCTTTTGCCTTATGCTTGTGCCTGATACTTGTGCCTGATTCTTGAGCCTGACGCTTGTGCATGATGCTTGTGCCTGATTGTTTTGCCGGATGCTTGTGCCTGATGCTTGTACCTGATGCTTGTTCCTGATTCTTGTGCCTGATGCTTGTCCCTGATGCGTGTGCCTGTTGCCTTTGCCTGATGCTCGTGCCTCATGCTTGTTGCTGACTCTTGTGCCTGATTCTCGTGCCTGATGCTTGTACCTGATGCTTGTTCCTGATGCTTGTGCCTGATGGTTGTGCCTGATGCTTTGGCCTGATGCTTGTGCCTGATGCTTGTACCTGATACTTCTGCCTGATGCTTCTGCCTGAAGCTTGTGCCTGATGCTTGTGCAGATGCTTGTCCTTGACTCTTGTGCCTGATGCTTGTGCCTGATGCTTGTGGCTGACTCTTGTGCCTGATGCTCGTGCCTGATGCTTGTACCTGATGCTTGTGCCTGATTCTTGTGTCCAATGCTAGTGCCTGATTCTTGTCCCTGATGCTTGTGCCTGATGCTTGTGGCTGACTCTTGTGCCTGATGCTCGTGCCTGATGCTTGTACCTGATGCTTGTGCCTGATTCTTGTGTCCAATGCTAGTGCCTGATTCTTGTCCCTGATGCTTGTGCCTGATGCTTGTGGCTGACTCTTGTGCCTGATGCTCGTGCCTGATGCTTGTACCTGATGCTTGTGCCTGATTCTTGTGTCCAATGCTAGTGCCTGATTCTTGTCCCTGATGCTTGTGCCTGATGCTTGTGGCTGACTCTTGTGCCTGATGCTCGTGCCTGATGCTTGTACCTGATGCTTGTGCCTGATTCTTGTGTCCAATGCTAGTGCCTGATTCTTGTCCCTGATGCTTGTGCCTGATGCTTGTTGCTGACGCTTGTGCCTGATGCTTGCATCTGATGACTGTGCCTGACGCTTGAGCCTGATGCTTGCATCTGATGCTTGTGCCTGACGCTTGTGCCTGATGCTTGCATCTGATGATTGTTCCTGATGCTTGTACGTGATTCTTGTGCCTGTTGCTTCTTCCTGATGCTTGTGCCTGATGCTTGTGCCTGATTCTTGTGTCCAATGCTAGTGCCTGATTCTTGTCCCTGATGCTTGTGCCTGATGCTTGTGCCTGATGCTTTTTCCTGATTCTTGTCCCTGATGCTTGTGCCTGATGCTTGTGCCTGATGCTTTTGCCTGTGTCTTAAGCCTGATGTTTGTGCATGATGCTTGTGCCTGCTGCTTGTGCCTGATGCTTGTGCTTCATGCTTCTGGCCGATGCTTGTGCCTTACGCTTGTTTCTAATGCTTTTGCCTGATGCTTGTACCTGATTCTTGTGCTTGATTCTTGTGCATGATGCTTGTTCCTGATGCTTTTTCCTGATTCTTGTCCCTGATGCTTGTGCCTCATGCTTGTGCCTCAAACTTGTGCCTTATGGTTTCGCCTGATGCTTGTGCCTGATGCTTATGCTTGATGCTGGTGCCTGATTCTTGTGCCTGGTTCTTGTACCTGATGCTTGTGCCTGATGCTGGTGCCTGATTCTTGTGTACGATGCTTGTGCCTGATGATTGTGCCTAATGCTTGTGTCTGATGCTTGTGCCTGACGCTTGTGCCTTATGCTTGTGCCTGTGTTTTGAGCCTGATGTTTGTGCATGATGCTTGTGCCTAATTTTTGTGCCTGATTCTTGTGCTTGATGCTTGTGCCTTATGCTTGTGCCTGATGCTTGTTTCTGATGCTTGTGCCTGATGGTTGTGCCTGAGTCTTGTGCTTGATGCTTGTGCATGATGCTTGTGCCTGATGCTTTTGCCTTATGCTTGTGCCTGATGCTTGTGTCTTATTTTTGTACCTCATTCTTGTGTCTGATTCTTCTGCCTAATTCTTGTGCCTGATGCTTGTGCCTGATGCGTGTGCCTGATGCTTTAACCTCGTAAATGTGCCTGATGGGTGTGCCTGAAGCTTGTGCCCGATTTTTGTGCATGAGTCTTTTGCCTGATGCTTGTTCTTGATGCTTGTGCCTGATGCCTGTGCCTGATGCCTCTACCTGATGCATTTCCTTGATTGTTGTCCCTAATTCTTGTGTCTGATGCCTGTGCCTGATTCTTGTGCCTGATGCTTGTGCCTGATGCTTATGCCTCATGCTTGTGCCTGATGCTTGTGCCTGATGCTTGTGCCTGATTCTCGTGCCTGGTGCTTGTGCCTGATGTTTTTCCCTGATGCTTGTACCTGATTCTTGTGCCTGATGCTTGCGCCTGATGCTTGTGCCTGATGCTTGTGCGTGATGCTTGTGCCTGATGCTTGTGCCTGATGCTTGTACCTGGATCTTGTGCCTGATGCTTGTGCCTGATTCTCGAGCCTGGTGCTTGTGCCTGATGTTTTTCCCTGATGCTTGTACCTGATTCTTGTGCCTGATGCGTGTGCATGATGCTTGTTCCTTATTCCTATGCTTGATGCTTGTGCCTGATGTCTGTGCCAGATGGGTGTGCCTGATGCATGTGCCTCATGCTTGTGCCTGATGCTTGTGCCTCATGCTTGTGCTCCATGCGTGTGCCTCATGCTTATGCCTGATGATTTTTCCTGATGGTTGTGCCTGATGATTGTACCTGATGCTTGTGCCTGATGTTTGTGCCTGATGCTTGTACCTAAAGGTTGTGCCTGATGCTTGTGCATGATTTCTGTACCTGATGCTTTTCCCTGATGCTTGTCCCTGATGCTTGTGCCTGATGGTTGTGCCTGATGCTCGTGCCGGATGCTAGTGCCTGATGCTTGTACCTAAAGGTTGTGCCTGATGCTTGTGCATGATTTCTGTACCTGATGCTTTTCCCTGATGCTTGTCCCTGATGCTTGTGCCTGATGGTTGTGCCTGATGCTCGTGCCGGATGCTAGTGCCTGATGCTTGTACCTAAAGGTTGTGCCTGATGCTTGTGCATGATTTCTGTACCTGATGCTTTTCCCTGATGCTTGTCCCTGATGCTTGTGCCTGATGGTTGTGCCTGATGCTCGTGCCGGATGCTAGTGCCTGATGCTTGTACCTAAAGGTTGTGCCTGATGCTTGTGCATGATTTCTGTACCTGATGCTTTTCCCTGATGCTTGTCCCTGATGCTTGTGCCTGATGGTTGTGCCTGATGCTCGTGCCGGATGCTAGTGCCTGATGCTTGTACCTAAAGGTTGTGCCTGATGCTTGTGCATGATTTCTGTACCTGATGCTTTTCCCTGATGCTTGTCCCTGATGCTTGTGCCTGATGGTTGTGCCTGATGCTCGTGCCGGATGCTAGTGCCTGATGCTTGTACCTAAAGGTTGTGCCTGATGCTTGTGCATGATTTCTGTACCTGATGCTTTTCCCTGATGCTTGTCCCTGATGCTTGTGCCTGATGGTTGTGCCTGATGCTCGTGCCGGATGCTAGTGCCTGATGCTTGTACCTAAAGGTTGTGCCTGATGCTTGTGCATGATTTCTGTACCTGATGCTTTTCCCTGATGCTTGTCCCTGATGCTTGTGCCTGATGGTTGTGCCTGATGCTCGTGCCGGATGCTAGTGCCTGATGCTTGTACCTAAAGGTTGTGCCTGATGCTTGTGCATGATTTCTGTACCTGATGCTTTTCCCTGATGCTTGTCCCTGATGCTTGTGCCTGATGGTTGTGCCTGAAGCTCGTGCCTGATGCTTATGCCTGTTGCTTGTGCCTGATGCTTGTGCCTGATTCTCGTGCCTGATGTTTCTGCCTGATGCTTGTGCCTGATGCTTGTGCCTGATGCTTGTGCCTTTTTCATGTGCTTGATGCTTGTGCCTGATGCTTGTGCCTGATGCTTTTGCCTGATGCTTGTGCCTGATGCTTGTGCCTGATGCTTTTGCCTGATGCTTGTGCCTGTGTCTTGAGCCTGATTCTTGTGCATGATGCTTGTGTGAGCTGCTTGTGCCTGATGCTTATGCTTTATGCTTGTGCCTAATGCTTGCTTCTGATGCTTTTTCCTGATGCTTGTGCCTGATGCTTGTGCTTGATTCTTGTACCTGATGATTGTACCTGATGCTTTTTGCCTGATTGTTGTGCATGAGTTTTTTGCCTGATGCTTTTGCCTGATGCTCGTACCTGATGCTTTTCCACGATGTTTGTCCCCAATTCTTGTGTCTGATGCCTGTTCCTGATGCGTGTGCATGATACTGGTGCCTGATTCTTGTGCCTGATGCTTGTGCCTGATGCTTGTGCCTAATGCTTTAACCTCGCTCGTGGCTGATGCTTGTACATGATTGTTGTGTTTGGTGCTTGTGCCTGATTTGTATGCCTGATGCTTTTGCCTGATTCTTGTGCCCGATGCTTGTGCCTGATGCTTGTGCCTGATACTTGTGGGTCATTCTTGAGCCTGATGCTTGTTCATGATGTTTGTGCCTGATGCTTGTGCCTGATGCTTTTGCCTGATTTTTGTGCCTCATGGTTGTGCCTGATTCTTTTTGCTGTTGCTTGTGCCTGATGCTTGTTCATGATGTTTGTGCCTGATGCTTGTGCCTGATGCTTTTGCCTGATTTTTGTGCCTCATGGTTGTGCCTGATTCTTTTTGCTGTTGCTTGTGCCTGATGCTTGT
This sequence comes from Penium margaritaceum, assembly GCA_023375785.1. Classification (NCBI taxonomy): domain Eukaryota; kingdom Viridiplantae; phylum Streptophyta; class Zygnematophyceae; order Desmidiales; family Peniaceae; genus Penium; species Penium margaritaceum. Next base: position 53,233 of record SZWC01002538.1, on the reverse strand, counting down.
GCTTGATGTGTGTGCCTGTTACCGTTCCCTCATGTTTTTGCCTGGTGCTTGTGCCTGATGCTTGTGCCTGATGCTTGTGCCTGATGCTTTTGCCTGATGGTTGTACCTGATTCTTGTGCCTGATGCTTGTGCCTGATGCTTGTTCCTGATGCATGTTCCTAATGCTTGTGCCTGATTCTTGTGCCTGATGCTTGTGCCTGATGCTTGTTCCTGATGCATGTTCCTAATGCTTGTGCCTGATTCTTGTGCCTGATGCTTCTGCCTGGCGAATTTGCCTTATGCTTGAGTCTATTTCTTGTGCCTGATGCTTGTACCTGATGCATATGCCTGAAGCTTTCGCCTCTTGCATGTGCCTGACGCGTGTTCCTGATGCTTGTGCCTGACTCTTGTGCATGAGTCTTTTGCCTGATGCTTGTGCCTAATGTTTGTGCCTGTTGCTTGCACCTAATGCTTTTCCATGATGCTAGTCCCTAAATCTTGTGTTTAATGCCTGTGCCTGATGCCTGTGCCTTATGTGTGTGCCTGCTACCGTTCCCTGATGTGTTTGCCTAATGCTTGTGCCTGATGCTTGTGCCTGATGCTTGTGCATGATTCTTGTGCCTTATGCTTGTACCTGATGCTTGTTCCTGACACTTGTGCCTGATGATTGTGCCTGATGCATATGCCTGATGATTTCGCCAAATGCATGGGCCTGATGCGTGTGCCTGATGCTTGTGCCTGATTCTTGTGCATGAGTATTTTGCCTGAAGCTTGTGCCTGATGCTTGTGCGTGATTTCTGTACCTGATGCTTTTCCATGATGCTTGTCCCTAATTCTTGTGTCCGATGCTTGTTTCTGATTCTTGTGCCTGATGCTTCTGCCTGATGCTTGTGCCTGATTCTTATGCCTGATGCTTGTTCCTGATTACTGTGGCTGATGCTTGTGACTGGATTTTGTGCTTGGTGCTTGTGCGTGATTCTTTTGCCTGATGATTTTTCCTGATTCTTGTGCCCGATGCTTGTGCCTGTTGCTTGTGCCTGATACTTGTGCCTGATTCTTGAGCCTGACGCTTGAGCATGATGCTTGTGCCTGATGCTTGTGCCTGATGCTTATGCCTGATGCTTGTGCCTGATGCTTGTGCCTGATTCTTGTGCCTGATTCTTATTCCTGATGCTTGTGCCTTATGCATGTGCCTGTTACCCTTTCCTGATGTGTGTGCCTGATGCTTCTGCCTGATGCTTGTGCATGATGCTTGTGCCTGATGCTTATGCCTGATGCTTGTGCTTGGTGCTTGTGCCTGATGCTTGTTCCTTATACTTCTGCCTGTTGCTTTTTCCTGATGCTTG
>SZWC01002538.1:23914-35947 GCA_023375785.1 Penium margaritaceum | reverse complement strand
ATCAGGCACACACATCAGGCACACACATCAGGCACACACATCACGCACAACCATCAGGCACAAGCATCAGGCACAAGAAATGGTAACAAGAATCAGGCACAATCCTCAGGCAAAAGAAACAGCATTAGCATTAGGGACGAGCATCAGGCACAAGAATTAGGCACAAGCATCAGGCAAAAGCATCAGCACAAGAATCAGGCACAAGCATCAGGCAAAATCATCAGGCACAAGCATCAGGAAGAAGCATCAGGGACAACCATCAGGCACAAGCAACAGGCACACGCATCAGGCACAATCATCAGGCACAAGCATCAGGCACAACCATCAGGCACAAGCAATGGGCACAAGAATCAGGCACAAGCATCTGGCACGAGTTTCAGGCAAAAGCATCAGGACAAGCATCAGGCGCAAGCATCAGGCACAAGCATCTGGAACAAGCATCAGGCACAAGCATCAGGCACAAGAATCAGGCTCAAGCATCAGGCACAAGCAGCAGGCAAAAGCATCAGGCACAAGCATCAGGCACAAGCATCAGGCACAAGCATCAGGCACAAGCATCAGGCACAAGCATTAGGCACGAGCATCACGCACAAGCATCAGCACAAGCATCAGGCACAAGCATCAGGCACAAGCATTAGGCACGAGCATCACGCACAAGCATCAGCACAAGCATCAGGCACAAGCATCAGGCACAAGCATTAGGCACGAGCATCACGCACAAGCATCAGCACAAGCATCAGGCACAAGCATCAGGCACAAGCATTAGGCACGAGCATCACGCACAAGCATCAGCACAAGCATCAGGCACAAGCATCAGGCACAAGCATTAGGCACGAGCATCACGCACAAGCATCAGCACAAGCATCAGGCACAAGCATCAGGCACAAGCATTAGGCACGAGCATCACGCACAAGCATCAGCACAAGCATCAGGCACAAGCATCAGGCACAAGCATTAGGCACGAGCATCACGCACAAGCATCAGCACAAGCATCAGGCACAAGCATCAGGCACAAGCATTAGGCACGAGCATCACGCACAAGCATCAGCACAAGCATCAGGCACAAGCATCAGGCACAAGCATTAGGCACGAGCATCACGCACAAGCATCAGCACAAGCATCAGGCACAAGCATCAGGCACAAGCATTAGGCACGAGCATCACGCACAAGCATCAGCACAAGCATCAGGCACAAGCATCAGGCACAAGCATTAGGCACGAGCATCACGCACAAGCATCAGCACAAGCATCAGGCACAAGCATCAGGCACAAGCATTAGGCACGAGCATCACGCACAAGCATCAGCACAAGCATCAGGCACAAGCATCAGGCACAAGCATTAGGCACGAGCATCACGCACAAGCATCAGCACAAGCATCAGGCACAAGCATCAGGCACAAGCATTAGGCACGAGCATCACGCACAAGCATCAGCACAAGCATCAGGCACAAGCATCAGGCACAAGCATTAGGCACGAGCATCACGCACAAGCATCAGCACAAGCATCAGGCACAAGCATCAGGCACAAGCATTAGGCACGAGCATCACGCACAAGCATCAGCACAAGCATCAGGCACAAGCATCAGGCACAAGCATTAGGCACGAGCATCACGCACAAGCATCAGCACAAGCATCAGGCACAAGCATCAGGCACAAGCATTAGGCACGAGCATCACGCACAAGCATCAGCACAAGCATCAGGCACAAGCATCAGGCACAAGCATTAGGCACGAGCATCACGCACAAGCATCAGCACAAGCATCAGGCACAAGCATCAGGCACAAGCATTAGGCACGAGCATCACGCACAAGCATCAGCACAAGCATCAGGCACAAGCATCAGGCACAAGCATTAGGCACGAGCATCACGCACAAGCATCAGCACAAGCATCAGGCACAAGCATCAGGCACAAGCATTAGGCACGAGCATCACGCACAAGCATCAGCACAAGCATCAGGCACAAGCATCAGGCACAAGCATTAGGCACGAGCATCACGCACAAGCATCAGCACAAGCATCAGGCACAAGCATCAGGCACAAGCATTAGGCACGAGCATCACGCACAAGCATCAGCACAAGCATCAGGCACAAGCATCAGGCACAAGCATTAGGCACGAGCATCACGCACAAGCATCAGCCCAAGCATCAGGCACAAGCATCAGGCACAAGAATTAGGCAAAAGAATCAGGCACAAGCATGAGGAACAAGCTTGACGCACAAGCATCAGGCCCAGGAATCGGGCACAAGATTCACGCACAAGCATCATGCACAAGCATTAGGCGAAAGCATCAGGCACAAGAATCAGGCACAAGCATGAGGCACAAGCATCAGACAAGAATCAGGCACAAAATTCAGGCACAAGCATTAGGCACAAGCGGCATGCACAGCTGTCAGGCAGAAGCATCGTACACAAGCATCAGGCAAAAGCATCAGGTACAAGCATCAGGCACAAGAATCAGTTACGAGCATCAGACACACAAATCAGGCACAAGAATCAAGCACAAGCATGAGGCACAAGTATCAGGAACAAGCATTAGGCACAATCCAAGGGCACGAGCGACAGGGACAAGCATCAGGCACAAGCATCAGGCACAAGCATGAGGCACAAGCATGAGGGACAAGCATCAGGCACAAGCATCAGGCACACGCATCAGGCACACACACCAGGCACAAGCATTAGGGTCAAGCATCAGGCACAAGCATCAGGCACAAGCGTCAGGCACAAGCATTAGGCACAAGCATCAGGCACAAGCATGAGGCACAAGCATGAGGGACAAGCATCAGGCACAAGCATCAGGCACAAGTATGAGGCACAAGCATGAGGCACAATCATAAGCCACGAGCACAAGGCACAAGCATCTGACCCAAGTATCAGGCACACGCATCAGGCACACGCATCAGGCACACACACCAGGCACAAGCATTAGGGTCAAGCATCAGGCACAAGCATCAGGCACAAGCGTCAGGCACAAGCATTAGGCACAAGCATCAGGCACAAGCATGAGGCACAAGCATGAGGGACAAGCATCAGGCACAAGCATCAGGCACAAGTATGAGGCACAAGCATGAGGCACAATCATAAGCCACGAGCACAAGGCACAAGCATCTGACCCAAGTATCAGGCACACGCATCAGGCACACGCATCAGGCACACACACCAGGCACAAGCATTAGGGTCAAGCATCAGGCACAAGCATCAGGCACAAGCGTCAGGCACAAGCATTAGGCACAAGCATCAGGCACAAGCATGAGGCACAAGCATGAGGGACAAGCATCAGGCACAAGCATCAGGCACAAGTATGAGGCACAAGCATGAGGCACAATCATAAGCCACGAGCACAAGGCACAAGCATCTGACCCAAGTATCAGGCACACGCATCAGGCACACGCATCAGGCACACACACCAGGCACAAGCATTAGGGTCAAGCATCAGGCACAAGCATCAGGCACAAGCGTCAGGCACAAGCATTAGGCACAAGCATCAGGCACAAGTATCAGGCACTAAAATCAGGCAAAAGCATCAGGCACAAGCGTCAGGCACAAACGTCAGGCACAACCATGTTACACACGCATCAGGCACAAGCAACAGTCACAAGCATCAGGCACAAGCATCAGGCACAAGCATGAGGCACAGGCATGAGGCTGAATCATCAGGCACGAGTGAAATGCACATGCGTCAGGCTCAAAAATCAGGCACAAGCATCAGGCACACGCATCAGGCAGAATCATCAGGCACAAGCATCAGGCAAAAGCATCAGGCACAAGCATCACGTAAAAGCATCAGGAACATGCATCAGGCACAAACATCAGGCACGAGCATCAGGCACAAGCATCAGGCACAAGCATAAGGCACAAGCATCAGGCGCAAGCATCAAGCACAAGCATCAGGCACGAGCATCAGGCACAAGCATCAGGCACAAGCATAAGGCACAAGCATCAGGCGCAAGCATCAAGCACATGCGCCAGGAACGAGCATGAGGCACAAGCATCAGGCACAAGCATCAAGGACAAGTGTGAGGCACAAGCATGAGCCACAAGCACGAGGCACAAGCATCAGGCACAAGCATCAGGCACACGCATCTGGCACACACATCAGGCAGACACATCAGGCACACACGTTAGGCACAAGCATCATGCACGAGCATCATGGACAAGCATCGACTTCAAGAATCAGGCACAAGCATCAGTAACAAGCATCAGTCACAAGCATCAGGCACAAGTATCAGGCACAAGCATCAGGCACAAGGATCAGGCACAAGCATCAGGCACAAGCATCAGTAACAAGCATCAGTCACAAGCATCAGGCACAAGTATCAGGCACAAGCATCAGGCACAAGGATCAGGCACAAGCATCAGGCACAAGCATCAGAAAAAAGCATCAGGCACAAGCATCAGGCACAAGCTTCGCGCACAACAATCAGGAACAAGCATGAGGCACAAGCATCAGGCTGAAGCATCAAGCACAATCATCAGGCACAAGCATCAGCCACAAGCATCAGGCACAAGGATCAGGCACGAGCATCAGGCACAAACATCTGGCACAAGCATCAAGCACAAACATTTGGCGCAAGCATCAGGCACAAGCATCAGGCACAAGCATCAGGCACAAGAATCAGGCAAAAACATCAAGCACAAGCATCAAGCACAAGATTGAGGCACAAGATTGAGGCACAACCATGAGCTTCAAGCACCATCATCAGGCACATGCATAAGGCACATGCATCAGGAACACGCATTAGGCACACACATCAGGCACAAGCATCAGGCACAAGCATCAGGCAAAAGCATCAAGCACAAGCATTAGGTACAAGAATCAGACACAGGCATCAGGCACAAGCATCAGGCACAAGCATCAGGCACAAGCATCAGGCATAAGCATCAGGCACAAGCATCAGATACAAGCATCAGGCAAAAGCATCAGGCACAAGCATCAGGCATAAGCATCAGGCACAAGCATCAGGCACAAGCGTCAGGCACAAGCATCAGGCACAAGCATCACGCACAAGCATCAGGCACAAGCATCAGGCACATGCATAAGGCACATGCATCAGGAACACGCATTAGGCACACACATCAGGCACAAGCATCAGGCACGAGCATCAGGCACGAGCATCAGGCACAAGCATCAGGCACAAGCGTCAGGCACAAGCATCAGGCACAAGCATCACGCACAAGCATCAGGCACAAGCATCAGGCACATGCATAAGGCACATGCATCAGGAACACGCATTAGGCACACACATCAGGCACAAGCATCAGGCACGAGCATCAGGCACGAGCATCAGGCACAAGCATCAGGCACAAGCGTCAGGCACAAGCATCAGGCACAAGCATCACGCACAAGCATCAGGCACAAGCATCAGGCACATGCATAAGGCACATGCATCAGGAACACGCATTAGGCACACACATCAGGCACAAGCATCAGGCACGAGCATCAGGCACGAGCATCAGGCACAAGCATCAGGCACAAGCGTCAGGCACAAGCATCAGGCACAAGCATCACGCACAAGCATCAGGCACAAGCATCAGGCACAGGCATCATGCACGAGCATCATGTACAAGCATCAGGCTCAGGAATCAGGCACAAGCATCATGCACAACCATCAGGCATAAGCATCAGGCACAAGCATCAGGCACAAGCATCAGGCACAAGCATCAGGCCTAAGCATCAGGCACAAGCATCAGGCACAAGCATCACGCACAAGCATCAGGGACAAGAATCAGAAAAGAGAATCAGGGACAAGCATCACGGACAAGCATAAGGCACAAGCATCAGGCACAAGCATCAGGCACAAGCATCAGGCACGAGCGTCAGGCACACGAATCAGGCACAATCACCAGTCACAAGAATCAGGCACAAGCATCAGGCATAAGCATCAGGCGCAAGCAACAGGCACAAGCGACAGGAACAAGCATCAGGCACAGGCATCAGGCACAAGCATTAGGCACAAGAATCAGGCACAAGCGTCGGGCACAGGCGTGAGGCACAAGCATGAGCCACAACCACTAGGCACAAACACCAGGGACAAGAATCAGGCGCACGCATCAGGCACACGCATCAGGCACACACATCAGGCACAAGCATCAGGCATAATTATGAGGCACAAAAAACTGGCACAACCATCAGGCACAAGCATCGCGCACAGGCAGGAGGCACAAGGATAAGACACAAGAAACAGGCACAAGCATCATGTACAAGCATCAGGCCCAAGCATCAGGCTCAAGAATCAGACACGAGCATCAGGAACGAACATCAGGCACAAGCATCAGGCACAAGCATCAGGCAAAAGCATCAGGCACAAGCATCAGGCACAAGCATCAAGCACAAGCAAAAGGAACAAGCATCAGGCACAAGCATCAGGAACGAACATCAGGCACAAGCATCAGGCACAAGCATCAGGCAAAAGCATCAGGCACAAGCATCAGGCACAAGCATCAAGCACAAGCAAAAGGAACAAGCATCAGGCACAAGCATCAGGCACAAGCATCAGGATGAGTGTCAAGCACAAACATTAGGCAAAAGCATGAAGCAGAAGTATGAGGCACATATATGAGACACAAGCATTAGGCACAAGCATCAGGCACAAGAATCAGGCACAAGCTTCAGGCACAAGAGTCAGGCACAAGCATCAGGCACAAGCATCAGGCACAAGCATCAGGCACAAGCATCCGTCACAAGCATCAGGCACAAGCATCATGCACGAGCATCATGGACACGCATCAGGCTCAAGAATCAGGCACAAGCATCAGGCACAAGCATCAGGCATAAGCATCAGGCTAAAGCATCAGGCACAAGCATCAGGTACAAGCAGCAGGGACAAGCATCAGACACAATAATCAGGGACAAGCATCACGGACAAGCATTAGGCACTAGCATCAGGCACAAGAATCAGGCGCAAGCATCAGGTACAAGAATCAGGCACAAGCATCAGGCACAAGCGACAGGAACAAGCATCAGGCACAGGAATCAGGAACAAGTATCAGGCACAAGAATCAGGCACAAGCATCATGCACAAGCGTGAGGCACAAGCATAAGCCACAAGCACAAGGCACAAACACGAGGCACAAAAATCAGGCACACGCATCAGGCACACGCATCAGGAACACACATCAGGCACAAGCATCAGGCACACTTATCAGGCACAAAGACTAGGCACAAGCATCAGGCACAAGCATCGCGCACAGGAAGGAGGCACAAGCATCAGGCTTAAGCATCAGGCACAAGCATCAGCACAAGCATCAGGCACAACGATCAGACACAAGCAACAGGCACAAGCATCATGCACAAGCATCAGGAACAAGTTTCAGGCACAAGCATCGGTCAGAAGCAACAGGCACAAGCATCAGGCACAAGCGTCAAGAACAAGAATTAGGCACAAGCATCAAGCAGAAGCATGAGGCACAAGTATGAGATACAAGCATTAGGCACAAGAATCAGGCACAAGAATCAGGCACAAGCATCAGGCACAAGCATAAGGCACAAGCATCAGGCGCAAGCATCAAGCACATGCGCCAGGAACGAGCATGAGGCACAAGCATCAGGCACAAGAATCAAGCACAAGAAGCAGGCACGAGCATCAGGCACAAGCATCAGGCACAACCATCAGGCACAAGCATCAGGAACGAGCATCAGGCACAAGAATCAGGCAAAAGAACCAGGCACAAGTATGAGGCACAAGCATCAGGCACAAGCATAAGGCACAAGCATCAGGCGCAAGCATCAAGCACATGCGCCAGGAACGAGCATGAGGCACAAGCATCAGGCACAAGAATCAAGCACAAGAAGCAGGCACGAGCATCAGGCACAAGCATCAGGCACAACCATCAGGCACAAGCATCAGGAACGAGCATCAGGCACAAGAATCAGGCAAAAGAACCAGGCACAAGTATGAGGCACAAGCATCAGGCACAAGCATAAGGCACAAGCATCAGGCGCAAGCATCAAGCACATGCGCCAGGAACGAGCATGAGGCACAAGCATCAGGCACAAGAATCAAGCACAAGAAGCAGGCACGAGCATCAGGCACAAGCATCAGGCACAAGCGTCAAGAACAAGAAGTAGGCACAAGCATCAAGCAGAAGCATGAGGCACAAGTATGAGATACAAGCATTAGGCACAAGAATCAGGCACAAGAATCAGGAACAAGAATCAGGCACAAGATTCAGGCACAAGAATCAGGCAGAAGCATTAGGCATAAGCATCAGGCACAAGAATCAGGCAAGAGCATCAGGCACAAGTATCAGGCACAAGCATCAGGCACAAGCATAAGGCATTAGCATTAGGCACAAGCAACAGGCACAAGCATCAGGCACAAGAATCAAGCACAAGAATCAGGCACGAGCATCAGGCACAAGCATCAGGCACAAGCATCAGCCACAAGAATCAGGCGCAAGCATCAGGCACAAGCGTCAGGAACAAGCATGAGGCACAAGCACCAGGCACAAGAACCAGGCAGAGGCATCAAGCATTAGCAGCAAGCACAAGCGTGAGGCACAAGCATGAGACACAAGCATGAGCCACAACAACGAGGCACAAGCATCAGGCACAAGCATCAGGCACATGCATCAGGCACACACATCAGGGACAAACAACAGGAACACACGTCAAGCACAAGTATCAGTTACAAGCATCAGGCGCAAGCATCATGCACGATCATCATGGAAAAACATCAGGCTCAAGAATTAGGCATAAGCATCAGGAACAAGCATCAGGCACAAGCATGAGGCACAAGCATCAGGCACAAGCATCAGGCACAAGCATGAGGCACAAGCATCAGGCACAAGCATCAGGCACAAGCATGAGGCACAAGCATCAGGCACAAGCATCAGGCACAAGCATGAGGCACAAGCATCAGGCACAAGCATCAGGCACAAGCATGAGGCACAAGCATCAGGCACAAGCATCAGGCACAAGCATGAGGCACAAGCATCAGGCACAAGCATCAGGCACAAGCATGAGGCACAAGCATCAGGCACAAGCATCAGGCACAAGCATGAGGCACAAGCATCAGGCACAAGCATCAGGCACAAGCATGAGGCACAAGCATCAGGCACAAGCATCAGGCACAAGCATGAGGCACAAGCATCAGGCACAAGCATCAGGCACAAGCATGAGGCACAAGCATCAGGCACAAGCATCAGGCACAAGCATGAGGCACAAGCATCAGGCACAAGCATCAGGCACAAGCATGAGGCACAAGCATCAGGCACAAGCATCAGGCACAAGCATGAGGCACAAGCATCAGGCACAAGCATCAGGCACAAGCATGAGGCACAAGCATCAGGCACAAGCATCAGGCACAAGCATGAGGCACAAGCATCAGGCACAAGCATCAGGCACAAGCATGAGGCACAAGCATCAGGCACAAGCATCAGGCACAAGCATGAGGCACAAGCATCAGGCACAAGCATCAGGCACAAGCATGAGGCACAAGCATCAGGCACAAGCATCAGGCACAAGCATGAGGCACAAGCATCAGGCACAAGCATCAGGCACAAGCATGAGGCACAAGCATCAGGCACAAGCATCAGGCACAAGCATGAGGCACAAGCATCAGGCACAAGCATCAGGCACAAGCATGAGGCACAAGCATCAGGCACAAGCATCAGGCACAAGCATGAGGCACAAGCATCAGGCACAAGCATCAGGCACAAGCATGAGGCACAAGCATCAGGCACAAGCATCAGGCACAAGCATGAGGCACAAGCATCAGGCACAAGCATCAGGCACAAGCATGAGGCACAAGCATCAGGCACAAGCATCAGGCACAAGCATGAGGCACAAGCATCAGGCACAAGCATCAGGCACAAGCATGAGGCACAAGCATCAGGCACAAGCATCAGGCACAAGCATGAGGCACAAGCATCAGGCACAAGCATCAGGCACAAGCATGAGGCACAAGCATCAGGCACAAGCATCAGGCACAAGCATGAGGCACAAGCATCAGGCACAAGCATCAGGCACAAGCATGAGGCACAAGCATCAGGCACAAGCATCAGGCACAAGCATGAGGCACAAGCATCAGGCACAAGCATCAGGCACAAGCATGAGGCACAAGCATCAGGCACAAGCATCAGGCACAAGCATGAGGCACAAGCATCAGGCACAAGCATCAGGCACAAGCATGAGGCACAAGCATCAGGCACAAGCATCAGGCACAAGCATGAGGCACAAGCATCAGGCACAAGCATCAGGCACAAGCATGAGGCACAAGCATCAGGCACAAGCATCAGGCACAAGCATGAGGCACAAGCATCAGGCACAAGCATCAGGCACAAGCATGAGGCACAAGCATCAGGCACAAGCATCAGGCACAAGCATGAGGCACAAGCATCAGGCACAAGCATCAGGCACAAGCATGAGGCACAAGCATCAGGCACAAGCATCAGGCACAAGCATGAGGCACAAGCATCAGGCACAAGCATCAGGCACAAGCGTCAGGCACAAGCATCGGGCACAAGCATCGGGCACAAGAGTCAGGCATAAGCACCAGGCACAAGAATCAAGCACGAGCATCAGGCACAAGCATCAGGTCTAAGCATCAGGCACACGAATCAGGCACAAGCATCAGGCAGAAGCATCAGGGACAAGCATCAGACACATGAATCAGGGACAAGCATCATGGACAAACATAAGGCACAAGCATCAGGCACAAGCATCAGGCACAAGCATCAGGCACAAGCATCAGGCACAAGCATCAGGCACAAGCATCGGGAACAAGAATCAGGCACAAGCATCAGGATCAAGCATCAGGCACAAGCATCAGGCACAAGCATCAGGCACAAGCATCAGGCACAAGCATCAGGCACAAGCATCGGGAACAAGAATCAGGCACAAGCATCAGGATCAAGCATCAGTTACAAGCATCAGGCACAGTTATGAGGCACAAGCATCAGGCATGAGCATCAGGCACACGATTCAGGCACAGTCATCAGGCAAACGCATCAGGCACAAGCATCAGGCACAAGCAGCAGGCACAAGCATCAGGCGCAAGCATCAGGAACAGGCATTAGGCACAAGTATCAGGCACAAGAATCAGGCACAAGCATCAGGCATAAGCATGAGGCACAAGCATGAGCCACAAGCACAAGGCACAAGAAACAGGCACACACATCAGGCACATGCATCAGGCACACACATTGGGCACAAGCATCAGGCACAATTATCAGGCACAAAAAATAGGCACAAGCATCGCGCACAGGCAGGAGGCACAAGCATAAGGCACAAGCATCAGGCACAAGCATCAGCATAGGCATCAGGCACAATGATCAGACACAAGCATCAGGCACAAGCATCAGCCACAAGGATCAGACACAAACATCAGGCACAAGCGTCAGGCACAAGCATCAGACACAAGCATCGGGCACAAGCATCAGGCACAAGAATTAGGCACAAGCAGAAGCATGAGGCACAAATATGACACACAAGCATTAGGCACAAGCATTAGGCACAAGAATCAGGCACAAGATTCAGGCACAAGCATCAGGCACAAGCATTAGGCACAAGCATGAGGCACAAGAATCAAGAAACAGCATCAGGCATAAGCATCAGGCACGAGCATCAGGCACAAGAATCAGACAAAAGCATCAGGCACAACCATCAGGCACAAGCATCAGTCACAAGCATCAGGCACAAGCATCATGCACGGGCATCATGGACAAGCATCAGGCTCAAGAATCAGGCACAAGCATCAGGCACAAACATCAGGCACAAGCACCAGGCACAAGCATGAGGCACAAGCATTAGGCACAAGCATCAGGCACAAGCATCGGGTACCAGCTAAGGGCACAAGAATCAGGCACATCACCAGGCACAAGAATCAGCCACAAGCATCTGGCACAAGCATCAGGCACAAGCATGATGCACGAGCATCAAGCACACAAATCAGGCACGAGCATCAGGCACCAACATCAGGCACACGCATCAGACACAAGCATCAGGCGCAATGATCAGGCACAAGCGTCAGGAACAAGCATCAGGCACAAGCATCAGGCACAAGCATCAGGCACAAGCATCAGGCACAATCATCA
>SZWC01002538.1:12614-23705 GCA_023375785.1 Penium margaritaceum | reverse complement strand
GGCACACGCATCAGGCACAAGCATCAGGCACAAGCATGAGGCACAGGCATCAGGCACAATCATCAAGCACTATCAGCAGGCACAAGCATCAGGCACAAGCATCAGACACAAGCATCAGGCATAAGCATCAGGCACAAGCATCAGGCCCAAGCACCAGGCACAAGCATCAGGCACCAGCATCAGGCACAAGCATCAGGTGCAAGCATCAGGCACAAGCATCAGGCACAAACACCAGGCACAAGAATCAGGTACAAGCACCAGCCACAACAATCACGCACAAGCATCAGGCACGAGAATCAGGCAGACGCATCAGTTGCAAGCATCAGGCACAATAATCAGGCACAAGAATGAGGCCTAAGCATCAGGCACAAGCATCAGGGACATGCATCAGACACAAGAACCAGGGACAAGCAGGATGGACAAGCATCAGGCACAGGCATCAGGTACAAGCATCAGGCACAAGCATCAGGCACAACTTGTGCCTGATGCTTGTGCCTCTGGAACAACTGTGGCACAACACTGGCAAAACAGTGGGCCATCTGGCACAACTCTTGCACCACTATAGCACACCTCTGGCACAATTCTGGCACAACTCTGGCACAGCACTGGTACAACTCTGGCACAACTCTGGCTCAACTCTGGCACAATGTTGGCACAACTCTGGCACAATTCTGGCACAACTCTGGCACAGCTATGGCACAACTCTGGCACAACTTTGGCACAACCCTGTGTTGAAATAGTATGCACCTTGTCCACTGCCTAGCTGGCTAGCCACACATACAGACAAGGCATGCACTGGTCTATGGAGTATGTCCCCTTGGTCTGTTCTGAGATGTGCGAGGAATGCACTGCCCATAATGGGTATTTCCCCTATGGCTCATCATAGGAACCATACCTTTTTGGCTTCGTTGAATAGGCACTGGAGTCTCAAACGAGAGGTCGTGGGTTCAAACCCCGCGATGGCCGCAATTTTCTTTGTGGCCAAAACTGGGACAGGAAGCTTCTAGGAAGCTTACTGGAGCCTGCCTTGAGGATGACACTTGGCGGTCTAAGGACGCGCCAAGTAGGACTGTAGGTTGAGTTTTGGCTCCAGTGGAGCCACTACAAGCAGAAGATTTAGCAAAGCTCTACAAGTACAAAAGCCTGTACCTTGCATGCATCCATTTACAGTTCTTGCCTTTGAGACTCCTCACAAAGTGTCCAACCAAAGGTAGACACTAAATACCAACATGCGGACTTCGTGAGGATGCAAACCAAACGAACCTAAAGTGTGGATCCCTCATTCAGGGGTGATATGTTATCTTGGTTGCAATACCAAGAGCGGTTGGCGGCCTCCCATGTCGAGACCCGTTTTCTAGACCGTTGCTATCCGGCGCATTGACAAAGGGTGATGGGCCCACACTTCTGGTTCTAAGGCACGCTTCCAAGACTGACTTGTGTGTGGTCTTGCAGGGCGCAGAGGTACAACAAAGACACGAAGATCGGACGGCTCCAATCTGCTCCATCGGCTCCATCGGCTTCTTCAGGTAGGGTGCGCGTACGTGGCGGACTAGGGGACGAGGAACAGCTCTGTCCATGTTGGACAAGACCCTTGAGCCCCAACGGTATTAAACTCTACCCCTTTTTAGAAGGTGGTATGACCCCGAGTCCGTTCTCTCACGACGGTACCATCGCCTTAGGTGATCATCGGCGGGAGGGGTATGCAACGGAACCAACTGCACCTTTGACAACGGTCGCAGTCAGCAGCCTCATCAGCCTCATCGGCCTCAACAAAGCAGAGTAGCAGCGAAGCAGAGAAGACGAGCAACCACAGGAAATGGCGGATCCGACTCAAGCCCGCCTTGAGGCGGGTATGTCCAAATTCACGGGGACAGGTTTTCCCTTGAGGAAATGGCAATTTGAGATTATCATGAATGTGTGTGGCTACCTCGACATCCTAAAAGGGACCGAGACAGCACCAGCCGATGCGACCATGACGACGCATGCGACTGACCTTGCAGCATGGACGATGAAGAACAACATGGCTCTTGCCATTCTTGTGATGTCCTTCAACGAGACTCAACACTCCCACATCACAGGATGCACGTTGGCTGCCAAGGCCTACGCAAAACTCGCACGCGTGCATCAATCAAACGCCCCAGCAAACCGACTCTTCATCTTCCAAAGGTTCATGTCGATGAGGGTGAGCGAAGGAGAATCGATACCCGCATTTTTGCAATCGTTCGACAACGTGCTGCAAGAGGTCCAGCAAATGGAATGGAATCTTGACTCCAACATGTGTGCCATGATCCTTCTAATGGCGCTGCCGGAAAGCTGGGGGTCCTTGATCACCGTATTTGGCGGTTGGAAGGAGGCCAATCTGACGTATGAGGATGTTGCCGAACACGTCCGCAACGAGTCCATGCGACGCAGTGGCAGTGAGGCAAACATCTCAGCCTATGCCTCTCGCTTCAGTGGACAAGGGGCAAGCTCTCGCTCCAGTCAAGGCAACAGCGGAAGCGGTGGCGGTGGAGGGAAAGGCAATGGTGGCGGGAAGAGTTCCAAGAAGCCTGGCAACTGTCACAACTGTGGCAAGGCTGGGCACTGGGCTAAAGACTGCCGTAGTCCCAAGAAAGAAGGCGGGAACAAAGGTGGGAAGGAGAAGAAGGAGCTCACTAGCATGATGGCTAGGGGGCTGCCCATGAAGGGGGCATCGATCCTTAGGCCCGAGGCATTCGCCCTTGACTCGGGCACCAACCACCACTCATCAAAAGAGAAGGGTGGATTTGTCTCCATAGCCGAATCTGTCATGCGCATCAAGTGTGCAAACGGCGGCGTCGTCCAAGCCATAGGCGAAGGGGACAAGGTGATCACGTTCAACGTGAATGGCGTGGAGAAGGCGGTCAACCTTCAAAAGGTGGTGTACATACCCTCCTTCGCAGCCAACCTGTTGTCCGTGTCACAAATCACCGACACCAACATGACAGTGGTGTTCACCAACAAGGAATCAGTGGCCCTAAAAAATGAGGACATCCAGATTTTGTACACCAAAGACAACCTCATGCTTCAAGTTCCAAGAGTCGGCGGCCTCTACGTGCTTCAAACCAAATTCACCAAGGCATCGGATGAAGGACTCCCATGTGCCACCAAGACAGTGGCACCGGAGCCAAAGGATGCACCGCCGGCGACCACTACAGTCGCCACACCAACCAAGGACACTAACGCTGAGCTGTGGCACCGGCGATTTGGCCATGTGGCCAACAGCACGCTGCACAAGATGCAGGAGCAAGAGGTAGTCCGCGGAATGGAAGGGTGCACCATGAAGCATGGCAGAGGGTGTGCATTATGTGAACCATACCTCCAAGCGAAGGCAAAGAAGAAGCCATTTGGGAGAGGAGGTCAACGAGCGGAGCACGTCTTGGAACTCATACACCGTGACGTGTCTAGACCCTTCCGCACACCGTCTAACGGAGGAAGCAAGTACTTCCTGACCTTCATTGATGACCACAGCCACAAGTTGTGGATCTACTTCCTCAAAACAAAGGGAGAGGTCAAAGAGAAGCTCCTCAAGTTCGTCGCCATGCTGGAGCGGCAAACGTCCAAGAAAGTGAAGACGCTCTGAAGTGACAACGGGGGTGAGTACGAGACATGCAAGCCTTGGCTCAAGCATCATGGCATCCGCCACAAGCAAACCACCCCTTACAACCCCCAAAGCAACAGCGTTGCCGAGAGGATGAACCAGACCCTACTCAGCATGGTGCGAAGCATGCTCTTTGACGCCAAGCTCCCACCTCGCTTTTGGACAGAAGCAGCAACAACGGCCTGCTACCTCTTGAATCTCACACCAGCAATCACCTTGTGGAAGCGTGGAAAGGAACAAGACAAGCAGCTGAAGACCCCACAAGAAGCATGGCCGGGAAAGAAACCCAACGCATCTTATCTGAAGGTGTTTGGGTCAACTGCATGGGTGCAGATCTAGTCTGGAGAAGGTGGAGGCAAGCTTGACGCCCGTTCCAGGAAGTGTGTCATGGTTGGGTATGACACATCACACAAAGCCTATTGGTTTTGGGACCAGGCAGCAGGCAAGCTCGTGAGGAGCCGTGACGTTGTGTTTGACGAACGCATCCTTGAAAAGGGAGAGCTGCTGGACCCGAACCTCATTCCCAAAGTGGGAGAGTGGATAGTGTTGCTTGATTCTGGAGACCAAGCACCCGACAACTGGCTCGCTTTGCCAGCAGGTGGTGGGAATGGGAGAGTAGCTACGGAGGATGATGCAGCATCTGACATGGACGCGGATACGGAGGCGTCCGAGGCTTCCAAGTCTGACTTGGAGTCTGACGACGACGAAAAACCACCACCTGTGGAAGCACCAGTACCAAAGCAAGAAGCTGCACCACTACCCCGACGCAGTTTGCGACCAAAGAGAGCTCCTTTGCGGTATGAGAATGATTGGACCGGCCTTAGCTGGTCGTGCATGGCTCAGGGAGAGCCATCCACAGTGGCGGAGGTGATGAATGGCCCAGATGCTGCCAAGTGGAAGGAGGCAGTGGATAGCGAGCTCGCGTCCATTGCCAAGAACGACACGTGGGTGCTGGTGGATAGACCCAACAAGGCCCACGTGGTGGGATCCAAGTGGGTCCTCCGAGTGAAGAAGAAGCAAGACGGCAGCATCGACAAGTTCAAGGCAAGGGTAGTGGCTAAGGGGTTCTCTCAACTCCTGGGCTCCGAGTACGATGAGACGTTTGCGCCCGTCGTGACCTTTGCCTCCATCCGCTCTCTCCTTGGCATTGCAGCTGCAAAGAACTTGGAGATACACCACATGGACATCAGGTGAGCTTTCCTTTATGGTAATCTTGACAAGGAAGTGCTGATGGAGGTGCCCAAAGGATTCGAAGCTCCCAAGGGCAAGGTGTGCAAGTTGGTGAAAGCGCTCTACGGGCTGAAACAGGCCCCAAGGATGTGGTACAAAGAGATGGACGGTTTCATGACCGGCCTCTCCTTCGCGCATTGCCAGAATGACCCGAGCATGTACGTGCGCGGTGATGGGAGAGTGCTGATGCTAGTTGCGCTGTACGTGGATGATCTGATCATTTGCTCGTCTTCGGTCGGGCTGCTAGATGAGCTAAAGTCTGACCTCAGCAAAAGGTTCAAGATGAAGGACATGGGTCCTCTCGAGTACTACCTCGGGATTGCCATCCACCACAACCAAGTAGCACGCACCATCGAACTCAACCAAACCAAATACATCGGTGAGGTACTGAAGCGCTACCACATGGAAGACTGCAAACCTGTCAGCACCCCAATGATGACCGATACAAAGCTAAAGGCCTCTATGTCGCCAAGCGACGAAGCAAAACAAAGGGAGATGCAATACATCCCCTACCAGTCTGTCGTGGGTAGCATCATATACGCCATGGTAGGGACTCGTCCAGACATCTGCTATGCTGTGGGACAAGTGAGCAGATTCGTGGCCAACCCTGGGCCACAACATTGGCAGGCAGTCAAGCGCATCTTGCGCTACCTGCAGAAAACACGTCACATGGGCCTCGTCCTTGGAGGCCAAGAAGGAAGGGACCCCCTTTGCCTGAAGTGCAACACCGACGCTGACTGGGGAGGAAATCTTGACGACAGGAAATCCACCTCTGGATACGTGTGTATCTTGAATGGCGCGGCCATCTCATGGGCCAACAGGAAGCAGGATTGTGTTTCCGTGTCCACGGCTGAGACAGAGTACGTTGCTCTGTCTGAGGTGTGCAAGGAGACTCAATGGTTGCGTAACCTGCTTGGCGTATGCCACGGGCGTACACGTAGACAACATGAGCGCCATCTCGATGGCTGAAGACAAGATCATCTCTCAGCGAACGAAGCACATCGATGTACGTTACCACTACTCACGTGACCTGGTCATGAAGAACGTGGTGGAATTGCAGCACTGCGGAACGAAGAGCATGCTTGCTGACTCCATGACCAAGCCGCTGGAGAGCGACTTGCACTATGCAGGAATTCGTGGATTCGGCATGAGGAGTGCAACAGAGGAAGGCTGAGCCCCAAGGCATTGATGGAGCCCAGTAAGCGACACATGGATAGAGGTGCAAGGGAGAAATTTATTGAAATAGTATACACCTTGTCCACTACCTAGCTGGCTAGCTATACATACAGACAAGGTATGCACTGCTATGTGGAGTATGTCCCCTTGGTCTGTTCTCAGATGTGCCAGGAATGCACTGCCCATAATGGGTATGTCCCCTGTGGCTCATCATAGGAACCATACCTTTTTGGTTTCGTTGAGTAGGCACTGGAGTCTCAAACGAGAAGTCGCGGGTTCAAACCCCGCGACGGCCGCAATTTTCTTTGTGGCCAAAACTGGGGCAGGAAGCTTCTAGGAAGCTTACTAGAGCTTGCCTTGAGGATGACACTTGGCGGTCTAAGGACGCGCCAAGTAGGACTGTAGGTTGAGGTTTGGCTCCAGTGGAGCAACTACAAGCAGAAGCTTTAGCAAAGCTCTGCAAGTATAAAAGCTTGTACCTTGCATGCATCCATTTACAATCCTTGCCTTTGAGACTCCTCACAGAGTGTCCAACCAAAGGTAGACACTAAAGACCAACATGCGGACTTCGTGAGGTTGCAAACCAAGCAAACCTAAAGTGTGGATCCCTCGTTCGAGGGTGATATGTTATCTTGGTTGCAATACCAAGAGCGGTTGGCGGCCTCCCATGTCGGAACCCGTTTTCCAGACCGTTGCTATCCGGNGCAAGTATAAAAGCCTGTACCTTGCATGCATCCATTTACAATTCTTGCCTTTGAGACTCCTCACAGAGTGTCCAACCAAAGGTAGACACTAAAGTCCAACATGCAGACTTCGTGAGGTTGCAAACCAAGCAAACCTAAAGTGTGGATCCCTCGTTCGAGGGTGATATGTTATCTTGGTTGCAATACCAAGAGCGGTTGGCGGCCTCCCATGTCGGAACCCGTTTTCCAGACCGTTGCTATCCGGCGCATTGACACCCTGGAACAACTCTGGGACAACATTGGGACAACCCAGGCACAACTCTGGCACAACTCTGGCACAACTCTAGCACAACTCTGGCACAACTCCGGCACAACTCTGGCACAACTATAGCACAACTCTGGTTGACATGTGGCTCAAAACTGGCACAACACAGGCACAAATCTGGCACAACTCTGGGTCAACTCTGGCACAACTCTGGCACAACTTTGGCACGACTCTGGCACAACTGTGGCACAACTCTGGCACACCCTTGGCACAACTCAGGCAAAACTCAGGCACAACTATCGCACAACTATGGCCATTGTTGAGCAAGAGTTTTCCACTGTTGTGCCATAGTTGTTCCAGAGTTTTTCCAGAGTTGTGCCAGAGTTGTGCCAGAGTTGTGCCAGAGTTGTGCCATAGTTGTGCCAGGGATGTGCCAGAGTTGTGCCAGATTTGTGCCAAAGTTTTGCCAGAGGTTTTTCAGAGATTTTCCTGTGTCACAGTTTAGCCACACTTGTGTCAGAGTTGTGCCAGAGGTATGCCCAAGTTGTGCAAGAAATGTCTCAGAGTTGTGCGAGAGTTGTGCCAGATTTTTGCTAAAGTTGTGTCAGATTTGTGCCAGATTTGTGCCAAATTGTGCCAAACTTGTTAGAGATTTGTGCCAGAGTTGTGCCAGAGTTGTGCCAGAGTTGTTCTAGAGTTGGGCCAGAGTTGTGCAAGAATTGTGCCAAAGTTGTGCCAGAGTTCAGCCAGAGTTGTGCCAGGATTGAGCAGAATTGTGCCAGAGTTGTGCCAGAGTTGTGCCAGAGTTGTACCAGAGTTGTGTCAGAGTTGTGCCAGAGTTGTGCCAGATGTTTGACAGAGTTTTTCCAGAGTTGTGCCAGATGTTTGATAGAGTTTTGCCAGAGTTGTGCCAGAGTTGCGCCAGAGTTGTGCCAGAGTTGTGCCAGAGTTGTACCAGAGTTGTGTCAGAGTTGTGCCAGAGTTGTGCCAGATGTTTGACAGAGTTTTTCCAGAGTTGTGCCAGATGTTTGATAGAGTTTTGCCAGAGTTGTGCCAGAGTTGCGCCAGAGTTGTGCCAGAGTTGTGCCAGAGTTGTACCAGAGTTGTGTCAGAGTTGTGCCAGAGTTGTGCCAGATGTTTGACAGAGTTTTTCCAGAGTTGTGCCAGATGTTTGATAGAGTTTTGCCAGAGTTGTGCCAGAGTTGCGCCAGAGTTGTGCCAGAGTTGTGCCAGAGTTGTACCAGAGTTGTGTCAGAGTTGTGCCAGAGTTGTGCCAGATGTTTGACAGAGTTTTTCCAGAGTTGTGCCAGATGTTTGATAGAGTTTTGCCAGAGTTGTGCCAGAGTTGCGCCAGAGTTGTGCCAGAGTTGTGCCAGAGTTGTACCAGAGTTGTGTCAGAGTTGTGCCAGAGTTGTGCCAGATGTTTGACAGAGTTTTTCCAGAGTTGTGCCAGATGTTTGATAGAGTTTTGCCAGAGTTGTGCCAGAGTTGCGCCAGAGTTGTGCCAGAGTTGTGCCAGAGTTGTACCAGAGTTGTGTCAGAGTTGTGCCAGAGTTGTGCCAGATGTTTGACAGAGTTTTTCCAGAGTTGTGCCAGATGTTTGATAGAGTTTTGCCAGAGTTGTGCCAGAGTTGCGCCAGAGTTGTGCCAGAGTTGTGCCAGAGTTGTACCAGAGTTGTGTCAGAGTTGTGCCAGAGTTGTGCCAGATGTTTGACAGAGTTTTTCCAGAGTTGTGCCAGATGTTTGATAGAGTTTTGCCAGAGTTGTGCCAGAGTTGCGCCAGAGTTGTGCCAGAGTTGTGCCAGAGTTGTACCAGAGTTGTGTCAGAGTTGTGCCAGAGTTGTGCCAGATGTTTGACAGAGTTTTTCCAGAGTTGTGCCAGATGTTTGATAGAGTTTTGCCAGAGTTGTGCCAGAGTTGCGCCAGAGTTGTGCCAGAGTTGTGCCAGAGTTGTACCAGAGTTGTGTCAGAGTTGTGCCAGAGTTGTGCCAGATGTTTGACAGAGTTTTTCCAGAGTTGTGCCAGATGTTTGATAGAGTTTTGCCAGAGTTGTGCCAGAGTTGCGCCAGAGTTGTGCCAGAGTTGTGCCAGAGTTGTACCAGAGTTGTGTCAGAGTTGTGCCAGAGTTGTGCCAGATGTTTGACAGAGTTTTTCCAGAGTTGTGCCAGATGTTTGATAGAGTTTTGCCAGAGTTGTGCCAGAGTTGCGCCAGAGTTGTGCCAGAGTTGTGCCAGAGTTGTACCAGAGTTGTGTCAGAGTTGTGCCAGAGTTGTGCCAGATGTTTGACAGAGTTTTTCCAGAGTTGTGCCAGATGTTTGATAGAGTTTTGCCAGAGTTGTGCCAGAGTTGCGCCAGAGTTGTGCCAGAGTTGTGCCAGAGTTGTTCTAGAGTTGTGCCAGAGTTGTGCCAGAATTGTGCCAGAGTTGTGCCAGAATTGAGCCAGATTTGTGCCAGAGTTGTGCCACAGTTGTGCCAAAGTTGTGCCAAAATAGTGCTAGAGTTGTGCCAGAGTTGTGCCAGAGTTTTACGAGAGTTGTGCCAGAGTTGTCCCAGAGTTGTCCCAGAGTTGTGCCAGAGATGTGCTTGAGGTGTGCCAGAGTTGTGCCAGAGTTGTGCCCGATTTGTGCCATAAACTGCCAAACTTGTGCCAGGGTTGTGCCATAGTTGTGCAAGAGATGTGCCAGAGTTGTGCCAGATTTGTGCCAGATTTGTGCCAGAGTGGTGCCGGAGTTGTGCAATACTTTTGCCAGGGATGTGCCAGAGTTGTGCCAGATTTGTGCCAAAGTTGTGCCACGGTTATGCCAGAGTTGTGCAAGATTTGTATCATNAGAGTTGTACCAGAGTTTTGTCAGAGTTTTGCCAGAGTTGTGCCAGAGTTGTGCCAGAATTGAGCCAGGGTTTTGCCATAGTTATGCCAGAGATTAGCCAGAGTTGTCCCAGACTTGTGCCAATGTTGTGCCAGATCTGTGCCAGAGTTGTGCCAGTATTGTGCCAGAGTTGTGCTCAAGTTTTTCCAGAGCTGTGCCAGAGTTGTGCCAAAAATGTGCCATAGTTTGTCAAAGTTGTGCAAGAGTTGCACCATCGTTGAGCAAGAGTTGTGGCAGTGTTGTGCAAAAGTTGTTCCAATGTTTTGTCAGAGTTGTGCTAGAGTTCTGAAGAGTTGTTCCAGAGTTGTGCCAGATTTGTGTCAGAATTGTGCCAGAGTTGTGCCAGACATTGTGCCAAAGTTGTTCCAGAGTTATGCCAGAATTGTCCCAGAGTTCTGCCACATTTGTGCCAGAGTTGTACCAGAGTTATGCCAGAGTAGTTCCAAAGTTGTTGCCAGAGTTGGGCCAGAGTTGTGCCAGAGTTGTGCCAGAGTTGTGCAAGAGTTGTGCCAGAGTTGTGCCAGAGTTGTGCCGGAGGTGTGACAGAGTTGTGCCAGAGTTGTGCCAGAGTTGTGCCAGAGTTGTGCCGGAATTGTTCGAAAGTTGTGCCAGAGTTGTGCTAGAGTTGTGCCAGAGTTGTGCCAAAGTTGTGCCAGAGTTGTGCCAGAAACGTGCCAGAAACGTGCCAGAGTTGTGCCAGAGTTGTGTCTGAGTTGTGTCAGAGTTGTGCTTGAGGTGTGCCAGAGTTGTGCCAGTGTTGTGCCAGAATCGTGCCAGAGTTGTGCCATAGTTGTGCAAGAGATGTGCCAGAGTTTAGCCAGACCTGTGCCAAAGATGTGCCAGAGTTGTTCCAGAATTTTGCCAGAGTTGTACCATAGTTGTGCGAGGGTTGTGCCAGAGTAGTCCCAGAGTTGTGCCAGATCTTTGGAAGAATTGTGCCACAATTTTACCAATTTTGTGCCAGAGTTTTGCCAACGTTTTTCCAGAGTTGTGCCAGAGTTGTGCCAGAATTGTGCTAGAGTTGTGTCAAAGTTGTGCCAAAGGTGTAATGGAATTGTGCCAGAGTTGTGCCAGATTTGTGCCAGAGTTGTGCTGGAGTTTTTCCAGAGTTGTGCCAAAGTTGTGCCAGGGTTGTACCAGAGCTCTGCCAGATTTGTGCCATAGTTGTGCTTGAGGTGTGCCAGAGTTGTGCCAGAGTTGTGCCAGAGTTGTGCCAGGGTTGTGCAGAGTTATGCCAGAAATTTGCCGGTG
>SZWC01002537.1:215906-227954 GCA_023375785.1 Penium margaritaceum | reverse complement strand
TCTCTCTCTCTCTCTCTCTCTCTCTCTCTCTCTCTCTCTCTCTCTCTCTCTCTCTCTCTCTCTCTCTTTCTCTCTCTCCCTCTCTCTCCCTCTCTCATCCTCCTCTCTCTCTCTCTCTCTCCCTCTCTCTCTCTCTCTCTCCATCTCTCTCTAAATGGAAAAGCTAGGCAGCAGGTTGGGGAAGCAGTGTTGTTGATGCAGCGTGTGGGCTTGCACACTCGTTGCTTGAGTCTGCAGCCCCCTCAGTTTGCTGCTTTAGAGTATAAGTCTGGATGCTCTGGGTTTGTTTCTCACAAACGAGCGCGCTAGTGTTAGTGCTAGGAATCAGCTGAAAACTGAAAGTGACTGATTAGGAATGAAAAATGAGTAACAATGGAAGACCCCTCCAAGTTCTAGCTCCCCCCCAGCTCTGTAAAGCTTGTTACTTAGCTAACTAGCAAATCAGAGAATAGACCTAGACCTATTTTCTGGCAGGCAGGGTTTTCTCGATAAGCCCTTCCAGACGGCCGACAGCCAAAAACTCGGGCGTCATCCGTTTTGCCTGAAAACTGGACCATACCATAGCACCAACGCTGCAAACGCAACCGTGCGGTCAGAAACAGCTAGAGAAATAGCAGCAAAGATTTATGGCTGCCCAAACCCAGGCAGTACCTACGATGGTTCATGATGCCAATCAGTGCCACACAACAGGAGACATGGACCCTAGGCAGAGCATGACGCTGCAGATGCAATGGTATAGTCAAACCCTGCGTTGAACGCATGCAGATAGCATCTGCGATGGCAGTGACCGTCGGCGGTGTGACTGCCGAGGAGGCCTGCCGATGGAGCTGAGCACGTCGCCATAGAAAGGAGGCTCCAGTCAAGTGCAAGTAGGCCTGAGCGTGTGTCGGATCCACCGGACGACACTCCAGTAGCGTCGAGTCTCGTTGTCAGTCATTTGGACGCTGATGTACACAAGCCCAGATGACACAACAGAGCACAATGAGAGATGCATAGAAACCAAGAGTACCCCATGACTCACAGGTGTAGTG
Source organism: Penium margaritaceum (assembly GCA_023375785.1). Taxonomy (NCBI): domain Eukaryota; kingdom Viridiplantae; phylum Streptophyta; class Zygnematophyceae; order Desmidiales; family Peniaceae; genus Penium; species Penium margaritaceum. Next base: position 226,923 of record SZWC01002537.1, on the reverse strand, counting down.
CACATGGGCGGGCATAGATACTGTGAAGGACAAACAGGGACAACTCACAGACGCACACCGACCGAACTCACAGCCTTCTTGAATGAGTCGCATTTGATTGCCTTGGTCAAGAAGTCAGCCAGCTGCCATGCTGTCTCAACCGACACAATGCTGATGCTGCCGTCATGCAACAATGAACACACATACTGATACTCAACGTTGATGTACTATGTGTGTGTGATGCACACCGTCATTGTTGACGATGGCCATGGCACTCTCATTGTCAGAATGCAACGTGATGGTTGCGACGGACTGACGCAACTTGGACAACAAACGACTCAACCACAAACTCTCACACGCGCCTGAGCTAAGGGCCACGTACTCAGCTTCAGCAGTGCTGAGTGCAATACACCCTTGTTTGCCACTGCTCCAAGACACAGCCATACCACCGATCAGAAAGATCCAGCCTGTGCGACTCTTACCGTCCGGACTGCCGGCCTAGTCACTGTCGGTGTAGCCCACTGCGAAAACAGACGGCTGGCGGCGTAACATGAGACCTCTCTGAGGAGTCAAGATGACATAGCGCAGTACTTGGATCATAGCCTCAAAGTGGAGGTGATGCGGCTCCTGACAAAACTGAGCCAGGAGGTTGATGGCGAACGCGATGTCTGGGTGCGTTGTCATCGCCAGGAACATCATTGACCTGATGACTCGCAGATACGTAGTCACTTCAACTGGCTCCCCCACAACGGCTGGATCAGGACTCTTGAGCTTCACCTGACCACCAGGTAACATGGGTGAGGATGCGCTCAGCACAAGGACAGGTCCTCGGCAAAGCGAGTGGACAGGGTCTGCACATAGGCAGCCTGGTGGATGTACAGGATCCCCTGGGAGTGATGATGCTCGAGCTCCACGCCCAGGAAGACTCGGGCAGACCCGAGATCCTTCATTTGGTAGGCGGTGTGCAGCAGGTCTTTGACACGCTGGATGACAGCCATGTCTGGCGACACAATGAGGAGATTGTTGGCGTAGACCAAAATAGAGGCCAAGGTCTTGCGTCGCGGGCTGACGAACAGTGCCGGGTGAGCGGTGCTGCGGAGGAGACCACCGCGGAGGAGTGTGCTACTGATCTCCTGGTTCCAACACCGAGGCCACTGCTTTAGACCATAGAGGGCCTTCCGCAGCTGCCAGACTCTCCCAGTGGCGTCATGGAAACTCGGGGGCTGCACCATGTGGAGCTCCTCACCCTCCAGCGAGCCATGTAGTAAAGCATTGCTCGCGTCTATCTGATGCAGCTCCCATCCATGCTGGGCAACCAGGCTGAAGAGCGTCTGGCTAGTGGAGAACCGACCGACTGGGACAAAGATCTGGTCGTAATCAACCCCGGGGACCTGAGGAAACCCTTTGGCTGTGAGGCGGGCCTTGTCCTTGTCCAAGGACACGTCCGGCTTCCATTTACGCCAGAAGGCCCACTTGGTACCGATGGCCTTCCGACCTGGAGGGAGGTCAACGAGGTCATACACGTGGTGCTCCCGGATAGCAGTGAGCATCCAAACATGCGACGTCAGGAGAGGCTCAAGCCTCGCGTAGGGTGGCTGGGTCCTCCGGGCGTGCTATGGAGCGGACTATGAGAGCATGTGTAGCTCAAGTTCCAAGTGGAATGCATGCGAGTGCAACCACGATGGCATGCCGATGCTCATGATGGAGCATGGCGTAGCCGAGTGATGAGCCCGGGTGAAGGTCTGCAATGATGGCCAAAGTGGCCAGGACGAGGGCCCTAGCGCCAGGGTCCCCACTCACGACCGTAGGAGTGGAGGAGTCATGTGGAGCGACAGGGGGCTGAGGCGCCACAGAGCGCGGTGCGGCGGTCTACGCGCTCACTGACGGCCTGGGCCGAAGGCTGCCACCTGGGCCTCGCGAGTAGCGTGGCAAGGCAGGAGATGGCACCGAGTCTGACGGTCCAATGGAGGCGGACAGGGTTGCTGGCACGGAGGGACAAGCGGACGCGATTGGGACTGCTGGCCTGGAGGGGCCAGAAGGCGCGACTGGACCTACTGGCCCAAAGGGACCAACGGGCGCGACTGGGGCTACCGGCCGGGAGGGGCCAGCGGGCACGACTGGGGCTACTGGCCCGGACGGGCTAGCAGGCGCAACTGGGACTGCCCGCTCGGAGCGGCCAGCAGGCGCGACCAGGGCAACTGGCCTGGAGGGGCCAGCGGGCACGATTGGGGCTGCTGGCCCGGAGGGGCCAACGGACGCAACTGAGGCTATTGGCCCAGAGGGGCCATCAGACGCGACTGGGGCTACTGGCCCGGAGGGGCCAGCGGACGCAACTGGGGCTACCGGATCAGAGGAACTAAGTGATGTGTCACCCGGAAGCAGCAAGACGGAGGAAGGACTCACCACTCCTCCATGCGACGGGAGGGACATGGACGAGCCGGAGGGAATAAGATCGCGGGGAAACAACTCCTCAAAGAAGAGGGCATCGCGATACTTGACGATGTAGTACCGAGATGGATCCCAAAAGCGGTAGGCCTTGGACTGACGAGAGACACTGAGAAAGGTGCAAGGACGTCCACGAGGGTTGAGCTTGCCACCCTGCTACGGGACGGGCAGCCATACAATGGCCATGCAGCCCCAGACGCGAGCCGGGCGGAGGTCAGCGCGTTGACCGCACCAGTGCTGGTATGGCATGGACTGGCGGGGAAGGGGTCCATAGGGAATCCGGTTCCAGACCCACGTCATGTAGGCCATGGCTTCAAAGTAGAAGCCATCGAAGAGAACAAACTCAACCCACATGGTACGGACGGCGTCGGCCATAGTGCGGTTCCATCGCTCAGAGACGTAGTTCTGAGCAGGTGTGTAGGGTGCTGACATCTCGTGGTGGATACCATAGGAGGCGAGAAAAGTTGTGGTCTTGCCCATGTACTCACCACCGCGATCGGAGTGAAAGTGGTGAAGAGATTGACCACACTCACGCTCCTCAAGGACAAGCCAGTCCTGAATAGTACGGGCAACATCGCTCTTCTGCCGAAGGCAGAAGACCCAGCGGTAGCGAGAGTAATCACCAGTGAGGGTGAGGACATATCAGCCACGCTCGCCGACGGACTCGGTAGGGAGAAGACCCATGACATCGGAATGGACCAGGTCTAGAGTGGCAGACACACGGGAGGAGGACTGATGGTATGTAGACCGGTGCATCTTCCCCTGAGCGCAATCAATGCACTCCCTGGGGCACGGCCAAGGGAAAGTGTCTGGGTCGAGGCACTTGGCCGGCTTGGTGCGCAGCATGCTATCGATGGCCGCAGAGTGGACGTGGCAAAGGTGGCAGTGAAAGAGGCAGCTGTGCTGCGGAGAGAGCGTACGTGTGATGAACACATGGCTTGTGGCAGCCAACGGGGAGGGGACGGGAAGAGGGGAGGATAGATGAGGGACATGCCACAGGTTGCCACTGGCGGTGGCGTGAAGAACGACAAGACCAAACGGACGCAACGACACAGTGCCAATACCACGCGAGTGCACAACGTCCATGCTCATTCGGCTAAGGGCAATAACAGACAAGAGGCCGAGCTCAAAACCTGGTACGAAGAGGAAATTGGTCACGAAGAAATCACCGACAGGACCACGGGAATGAACGATGTCGACGTTGCGGACAGGTAACACCTGTTCGGAGCCCGTTCGGACACCGGATACATCACCAACAGGACCAAGCAAACTAAAGGCCTTGCAAAAGGCCGTCATGTGATGCGTTGCCCCAGAGTCGATGATCCAGGTCTCAGTAGGGTCCTGGAAAAAAAGTCGCCAGATCACTAACAGTCACATGGCAGCAAGCGAGAGACGCGGATGCGGTGGAACAGGACGCGAACCGAGACTGCCAATCATCAAGACAGGCGATGTCATCACGGAGGGGGCCAGAGGAGACCACGGAAAATGGCGAGACAGACGAGGAAGCAGGACACGACTGCAACTCAATCTCAGTCATGCAGGGCAAGGGGGACGAGCAGGAGGTGACGTAACTCGCACTTCCCTGGGGGGAGGGCAAGGCAGGCCAAGATGGAGCGTAATGAACTGCTCTAGGTGATGCTCACGTGTGGACAGCCTAAGAGTGTAGACTGAGTGCGGAGTGACAGCGCTTGATCCCAGATAGGATGAGGTCTGCAATGGTGAAGGGAACGGAGGCATCGACGGCTGCGAATGATGCTACTATGGAGCTGGCGTATGCGGGACCAGTATGGCTGTCAGAGGAGTGGAGCTACTGGACGGGGTCGAGGCGTTAGGGACGGCAACATCTACGGTGGCAGAGGCAAGCCGGCACTCCCGCTGGCGACGCATGGTGGCTATGACGCACGCCTCGTCTGTCGGTGGCGGGCACGTGTACCACCCGTGCCCTGGCTGGCCACAGTTGTGGCCGACCGAGCCACCACCGCTGGACCCAGTTGAATGCTGTTGTTGCTGCTGCTGCTACTGCTGCTAGAGCCCTTCTTGCTCCAGCGCTTCTTATTCCTTGGCGACGAGGAGCTGGTGGAGGTAGCTGCTACGGGGGAAGCGACGGCCACGGAAGTGATGGCAGGGGAGGCGAGGGCCTCTGTGCGCTAGAGGCGGGACTCTTGATGAGCTTCCTCAATCCTGAGAAAGAGCGCGTATGCCTAGGGCATGAGGGTGCCTTGGGCCGCTATGGTGGAGAGGATATCATGGGAGTAGTGGACAAAAACATTGGCGTACGTGGCGGTGGCACTACGCTTGATGGTGAGGAGCGCAGACAAAGGGGGTGGAGCAGAAGTGCATAGGAGACAGAGGATATCCTCCGCCCACTGCCAGTAGGAGGTGACCACCTGGTCTCCCCCATGTGTAGGGAGTCGAAATCTCCCAGCAGACAGCTGGTCTCAGCCTCGCTCAATAGGTGATGGAGACGAGTGAGGACATGCCATGCAGCTGTAGGGTCTGGGGTGCCGCCAGCGGTGAAGTCGCCGAGAAAGGGCTCTAGGGCTAGGCGAGAAGCCGGAGGAGCGACGGGGACGAGGAAACGTACGGTGAGACCAACGTCATACAGCTGGTTAGCCTGGGTGGACTCGTGCGGGAGGGTATAGCATGCCCATAAGCCCTCACCATGTGCACAGATGCGTAAGTTGAGCTCCTAGCTCCGGAATTGCTCGCCGACCTGAAGCAGCGGGGGCGGCGTCTCAAAGTCCTTATGCTTACGGCCGGCACCCAGAGTGGGGCCAAGGACGGAGGTCACTGTTTGCCGCTGGCGCTGAGTCCGTTGCTGTGCCAGGTAATGCATGGCAGCAGACACAGTGGGGCTGGCGTGCCCAGGAGGAATGAAAGGCAGTGGTACACTGGTATGTGTGTGTGAGGCCAGTGGCTGTAGTGCTGCAAGCTGCTGCGTCAAGGCAGGGAGCTGTTGCTGAATGGCTGCCAGGGGGTCGAAGGCGCCAGTGACGACGCCATTGGGCTGCTGCTGCTACAACTATTATTGTCGTAGCTGTTGCTGCTATTGCTACTATTATTGCTGTTGCTGTAGCAGTTGCTGCACCTGTTGTAAGAAAAGAGGGGTGGGGATCCCCCCAACAGAGGAGGACCCCTCCCCACTGGGGTTGTTAGCCATGGTGGGTTTTTCTTGGTACTGCTGATGTCATCAGTGACATCAGCCTAGAACAGATGACGTCTACCTTTAGTGCTGTGTTATCTATAGTGCTGCTTGAGTAGAGTTTCTTCCCCCCTTCTCCCTTTTTTTGTGTTGACGTCAACAATGACGTCAGTGAAGGACTGCTGACATCAGTAGTGGCCATTGCTGATGCCGCTAGTGCACGGTTACAATGGCTGTTGTTGCTACTGCTGCTGCTGCTGTTGTTACTGCCGCTACTGCTGTTTGCCACTGCTGATGCTGTGGCTGCTACTACTGCTGCTACTACTGCTGCTGCTACTGCTGCTACTACTAGTGCAGTAGTTGCTACTGCTTTTGCTACTGTTGCTATGGCTGCTATTGCAACAACAACTGCTACTAGTGCTGCATGCTACTACGGCTGCTATGGCTACTGCAACAGCTATGGCGTCTGCTGCAGCCACCGCAAAGTTGTTGGTGGGGTGGGGGATGTTTTTGCCTCTTTTCAATTTTTCGTCTGTTATAGCGATCTTTGCTGCTCGCTGTGGGCAGCGGGCTGCGAGCAGCGAGCTTACTGCTTACTGCGGGCAGTCTATTGCTCACTACGAGTAGTCGGCTCGCTGCTTGTAGCCCGTCGCTCGCGGCGAGCTGCGGGCTGCGAGCAGCAACAACCGCTACTGGCTGCTGCCTGCTGCTGCTCGCTGCTGCTGCTACTGCAACGGGTTTCTGCTACTGCTTGTTGCTATAGCTGCTGCAGCCTGCTACTGCTGTTGCTCGCTGATGCTACTGCTGCTCGCTGTTGCTACTGCTGCTGCTACTTGCTGTTGCGGGCTGCTGCGAGCTGCTGTTGCTACCGGCTGCTGCTGCTGCACGCAGCTGCTGTTGGCTGCTGCTGCCACTGCTCACTGCTGTTGCCTGCCGCTGTTACTGCTGTAGGATACTGCTGCTGCTCGCTGGTGCCAGTCACTGCACGTGGGTGACGTTGCTGCGTGCGTTGTCGCCCGCGGGTGTCAAATGCGGCCTGCCGCGCATTTCCTCGCGTCACGCGTTGGGGTCAGTGCTGCTGGAAAAATCCGGGAGCATTTCCCCTCACCCAGTGGCCGTGGGAAAAAATCTGATGCCGCCACTAGGCGGGTCAATGCTGCCGGAAAAAAATCGGGCACCATTTCCCCTGCACTGACGCGTATGGGGGTCCACCGGCGTTGTCTGGCACCTATGCGCCAGTCTTCTGCTATTGCTGCTTAGCTCTGGCTCTGATACCAAAATGGAAAAGCTAGGTAGTAGGTTGGAGCAGCAGTGTTATTGATGCAGCGTGCGGGCTTCCACGCTCGTTGCTTAAGTCTGATGCCCCCTCAGTTTGCCGCTGTAAAGTCTAAGTCTGGATGCTCTGGGTTTGTTACTCAGAAATGCGCGCGCCAGTGTTAGCACCAAAAAGCAGCTGAAAACTGAAAGTGACTGATTAGGAATGAAGAATGAGCAACAATGGGACACCCCTTCAAGTTCTAGCTCCCCCCCAGCTCTGTAGAGCTTCTTACTCAGCTAACCAGCCAATCAGAAAATAGACCTAGATCTATATTCTGGAGGGAGGGTTTTCTCGATGAGCCCTGCCAGACGGCCGACAGCACAAACACACTCATGCACGAACGCACACACGCACACATGCATGCACGCACGCACGCACGTACGCATGCACGAATGCACGCATGCATGCACACACGCACGCACTTAACATGCTTGGTCTCTGCTTAGCATGAATTGGAGCAACACATGACAAGGTGCTGGTGTACATGCCTTGAGCTATCTGACTGTCATATAGTCTTGTGTAGCGAGAGCCTCCTAGTTTGTGCTGATGGTTCTCTAGCAGCTACATTACAATTCTATGGCACGTGTGGTGCATTCAAGCAGCATAGTTCACGCACACATTTTTTTTAGAGTTTTCTCGATGGTTGAGACCTGGACACTAGGTGGTTTGTGCCAATGTTCTGGGGGACCTCCGAGTACCCGAGTGCACAACCTGTCAGAGGCTAATCCCTGACAGGTTGTGCACTCGGGTACTCGGTGGTTTGTACTGGTACCTCGGGAGACCCAGCACTGATTGACCTAGTATTTGTTGACCCTTTATAATCCATGTGTAGTTTGCACGGGGCTGAGACCCGGACTCCCGGTTACATGTTTCGGCTTCTTCGGAGGCGTAATCTTGCCTAGTCTTGCTATTCGGTGATGCTAGTGTGACACCGTAGATTCTGGATGTATTTGGGGTACATTGCATATCTTCCCATCGGTCAAGACCCGGGCACTTGTCAGACTGTTCCGGTACCTCAGGAGACCTCCATGGTGTGGTTTCGTGTTCTGTGCCATGTGTATTCCCCGTTCGTGCCTTTTGGCGCAACGGGGATGACTGGGCCTGGTTGGCTAGCCGCTAGTCCCCAGTACATAAGCTCTGAGTAGGGCTCATTGTACTCTCTCCACTGTTTTTCTTATTCCATGCATTCTAGACTTAGCCAAATCTTGGTGCTGCAATTCTCCCGCTCACCACCAGAGCTCATGTCTCATTTAGGATGGGCCTGCATGCCATAGACTAACTTTAGCATGATATCAGAGCGCAGGGGGGGGCGTGTAAGCAACAAAGCAGCAGAATGGGTCGGAAACGCAGCTGAGGCACGCCAAGTGGCACCACATAGAAAGAAGAGCACGGGAGCAGAAAACATTCCTATGACACCAACAAGGACGTTGTTCAACTAAACCTTATGTTTAGTGTTGAGTGTCAGACCATCGGGTACTGATCCAGCCCCTATAAAGGCAGCAGAAGCAAGCAACACAACATCGGCAGCAACGGCCCCACTCTACATCTCCGGTTGGGCCGTGTGCCTTGTGAGTAAGCACGTGCAATCAGTGTAGAAGCAGCGTGCAAGCAGCGTGCAAGAAGCACGGACACAGTGTGCAAGCAGTGTAGAAGCAACTTGCATAAGCAGCATTTGTGAACATCACTTGCAGACACACCTCTATGCGCAAGTGTGTTTGCAGCGGGCACAAGCAGACGGCAGCAGCAAGCAGCAATAGCAGCAATGCCGAGCAGTAATAGCAGTGCATTTTGGAGCATGCAGCAGCACAGGAAAGGAAGACAAGGTACAAGTGTACCCCACCTGTAAACTGCAAGCAGGCAGTACCCAGGCTGTGTACAACCCGCTGCTCTTTGTTGGTAGTAGCAGCAGCAGCAACGGCTGCAGTAGCAGCCGTAGCACATTATGCAGCGCAAGAAACAGCCTTGCACACAAGTCGCCTGCACACTTGCACAGGTTTAGCAAGGAACAGCAGCACCAGCACCCGTAGCAGTGGACGTCGTTGTGCCTCTGCATTGCACACATAGCGAGCTTATCGCCTCTGGCTGAAGCTGCCACACACTATCGTCAGCAACGCAGTAGCATGGCTAGGGGAACCTGTGCGGAAGTAGCACGGGTACAGTTTGCGCTGCAACTGCTGACATCGGGCGTCGACATCGTTTCGTCGGCACTCGCACCAACCCAGCCTTCTTTTTTTTGGCTGAGAGAGAGAGCCTTAGAGGTGAGGGAACCTATGCTGCACCCTTGAGAGTGACAAAAAGTTACCTCTCTCTGGTGGAGACTTTCAGCCACCGGCTGTGCCTCATGTGGTTATCCACACCAGTTGAGGTACCCAGGGGACCCTCATCCTGTGGGCCACTTCTAACCTTGGAAGGATGGACACGCACCAACCCAGCCGGCGAAGTCCACCCACGATTTCTGCGTGGGTGTGAAAACACCTGCGTCATCATGGGTGGTGTCCCCTTTGCATTTTAGCAGTCGAACGTGAGCGGAGCACACCACGCAAGAAAAAAGAAAAGGGGCATCTAGGCCAAACAGGCAACCGAGAAAGACTGGGCACTTGATTATCTAGGGGTTGTGCCCTTTTTCCTGTAGAAAAAAAAATCTTCTTTCTCTCTAAAGAAAAAGGGGGGAGCTTGCCTCCATATCCTTCTATTTCTTTTTCTTTTCATCGTCTTTTGGCTCAGGCACGTCTAGTGTGTATTACAGTCTTCTTTTCCGTTTTAGTTCCACCAAGTTTCATTGACTCGAGACTCTTGATTCTTGCCTCTACACCACCTAGGGCTAGTGATAGCAATCTCTCACCTATGCATCGATACTTCAGGCAGGATGATGCCGCATCCAGGAGCACCACTAACCCTTTCTACCCCATGGACGGTTTTGACACCATCTAGTGATAGCATTCTACACCCTCACCCTCTTCATCATCGACCCTCCGATATGCCGAGGACGCAGTCAGGATCACTACCATGTGATTTCCCGGGCCATGTGCCCCTGTGGTTTGCATCTACACCATCAGGAGCCAGCATACCTTACACTCACTCTCATCACCAGCTGCCTCCAGGAACAGTGTTCCTACGAACGGCACCACCACCTCATGGTGGTGCTGGCCAGTCACTCCTCTGGTCAGTTTCCTCACCACCAGGAGAGAGTATTTTCCTTGCTCCGCCGTATCACCAGCCTACCGGTGCACTGACGCGGCATCTGACACCACCCTCTCTTGGTTACACTGGTCAGCCTTCTCTATGGTCGGCTTCTACACCATCCGGAGCCGGCGTTCAGCAAGCCTATCCGTGTCACCAACTTGACAGCGTGGTGGCCAGGCCAGTGGCCTGAGGCCACTCCCACTCCCTGGCCAGTTTTCTCCGTGGTCCTTCTCGTCACCACCGTGAGACAGTGTTCTTCACATTCCTCCTTATCATCAGCCCCCTTTTGGGGTTGAAGTGTTGTCTCCAGACCCACCTCTTCGTGAGGTAGCTGGCCAGCCACTCCCGTGGCCGGTCTCTACACTGCCGGGACATGAAACTTGCCATCCTTACCATTTATGGCTATTCACCCCTGAAACATACACTCGTCATAAAGTGTACATACTAAATGCATGCCTTTAGAAGTTTCATGGTACCTTCATGGAAAATGCAACACAACTTAACTTACGACGTCTGTTCATGGACATACAAATGTATTTGAATTCTTGAAGACACTAAACTTCAAAGAAGGTTGCAAAAAAAAAAAAGACACATAACAAAATCCATGGTTAAGTGCTCTACAACTCCACTTACAGTTCACAATAAACGACGTACATTTGTACCTAAACATGACAGTGCCTATTCGTTGACCCAAAACATAACAGAACCAGAACCTCGGTAAGCCACGCTCAGGGCATTTGGAATTTAGTTTTTTGCTTGTCCGGGCTCCTGCTGGGTCCCGCGGTAGCGGGGCCCAACAGCTTCCCTTCTGTCGTGGGGTGGTTTTTGGACCTACATTCAAACCATTCTAAAAAATACACAAGTGTATAATCTTTTATGTTGCACGATACACACCCCGTTGTTGAGCTCAAATACACCATTACGGTGGGGGGAGGGGGGGGGGTACGCGG
>SZWC01002537.1:197533-215283 GCA_023375785.1 Penium margaritaceum | reverse complement strand
ACAAGTTCGGCAGTTTACCCCAGATGAAAGTACAATCGGGTAATGGCAAATGAACGCTCAACATGAAGTTAATCATCGTTTGAGGTCACGGATAAGGAAGGAAACATCCGATTTCCAAATAAGACGACACGAAAAATTTCAGGACATATGTACGTCCACTGTGCATTTCACCCACACTGACATATTCTTTTCATCCGTTGTAAAATTATAACATGCAATTCCCAAGACACAGGTACCATGTCCATTGTTTTTCATGTGAATACAGGAAAACTCACTCTTAAGATGATTTCATGGAGATTACCCAAATCTACGTACCTAATACACTTCATGTGGCGTGCACAAGATGGGGACAATTAACTATACCTCATCCTTACTCACCTAATCCTCCAGGGATTGGTCTTGTCCTGTCACAGGGGGTGCCACCTCTTCGTAGATTCGCCTACCACATCTGTGGCGATGGACGCCATGGTTGGCGCCAGTGTCATCGGCACCCTAGTAAATGGCATCCATCTCGGCTCCAGTCCTGTGCACTTCCTCACATCCCAAATCAGCCGGATCTACTTGATTCATCCATTCCCCTCACCAGTCCTCTGGCGATCTTGTACACCGAGCTCCAGAGTTTACGGCAGATGATGCAGCAGCTCAGGGACAACCTCTTCTCGGACCAGCTCGATTCTTCCTCTCCACCATCGTCTTCATCTCCTTTATCTTCTTCATCCTCCTCTGAGCGACCTCCTCCAGCTGCACAGGACCTTCCATCTCAGTCTGCAGCTATTCTCTCTATCCTTCACTCCTTTGGCGTCATGCCCCGTCGGTTGAGCCAGTTTCTCCTGCCTCTCACAGTCCGCCTTGTACTCAACGATGTCATCGGCGGCCAGCGCGTCATGTTTTTCTCGTCTCTGGCACATCTTCATCTCCACCGACTTGTGTCAATACACCAGTCGAGGGGGGATGTGTGCATTCGTCCACTTCAACATCGATTGCCATAGTGAACACCAAGGATGGAGCAGGAGCACCTAGCGTTGCATCAGTTGCATCAGGTCCATTGGCAGCGCCAGCATCAGTGTCTTCTACAGCATTTATGGCTTTAGCAGCATCAGCAGCATCATCCTCATCTACACTATCTACATCCACATTTTCTGCATCCTCTAGAGCTTCAGCTGTATCAGTTGTGATAGCTACACCAGCTGTAGTAGCTACTCCATCTGCTGCTTCAGCAGCGTCGGCAGCATCAGCATAATGAGGACCGTCAGCTTTGGTCTCTTCTGTAGCACCTGCCTTGTTTACAACACCAGCTCTATCAGCTCTGATAGCTGTACCAGCTCTAGTAGCTAATCCATCTGCTTCTTCAACGACATCGATAGCATCAGCATCATCTGTAGCATCGATAGCTTCATCTGTACCATCAGCATCGGTCGCATCTGTAGCACCTGCCTTGTTTACAACACTAGCTCCATCAGCTATACCAGCTGAAGCAGCTACTACATCTAGTGCTTCAGCAGCATCGGTAGCATCAGCATCATTTACAGCATCCACAACATTATCTGTACTGTCAACATCGGTCTCATCTATAGAACCTGCCTTGTTTGCAACACCAGCTGCATCAGTTGTGATAGGTCCACCACCTGCAACAGCCACTCCATCTACTGCTTCAGTAGTATCAACAGAATTGGTGTCACCTACTACATCCACAGCTTTAGCGGCACCAGCCTCTTCTATAGTACCTGCTTTGCTTATTGCACCCGCTCCATCAGTTGTGACAACGACACCAGTAGCACCAGCCACTCCATCTGTTACTTGAGTTGGATCATCGCCATCACCTTCAGTGTCAGCTTGATCCGCTACATCAACTTCACCAGCTGCATCAACACCTTCGTCAACATCAGGTACTATGGCAGCGTCTGTAGCGGCTGCATCCACTACATCCTTAGTGTTGATAGCACCAGCTATATCTGGTGCCTCTACAGTGCTTCCATCTTCCACATCAGCCCTGCCAGCTACATCGGCTACACTGACCATATCGTCTCCAGTAGGTGCACCAGCTTTGTCACTCGGGTCGATGTTCTCATTAGGATCCTATGCATGGATAGTGTCAGCACCTTCAGGATCATCGTATGCTCCAGATGTTGCATTAAATCCATATTCTCCATCAGCGACAACACCTAAATCTTCCGTAGAATTACCATATGGAGCATCAGCCACGTCTGTTGCATCGACTTCATCTACAGCACTGGCAGCATCAGCTGCATCTTTTGCATAGCATCATCGACTACATCGTTAGCATCAGTTGCATTTGCAACATCATCTCCATTATCAGCATCAGCTGCATTGGTAGCATCAGTTACATCAGTAACATAAGCTACATTGACAGCATAAACTATGTTTCCAGCATCGACCTCATCCATAGCACTAGCTGCATCAACAGCACCAGCTACGTCTGTTGATACTTCAACTATTAGTGATCATGTAGCAGATGCTAGAGGCACCACTCAGGCGTCTGAGATCATAGGAGGGGGCTTGGAGTCTTGTCCACCTTTGATAGTAACGACAGAGGTGGCAGCACCTGATCATCCTTGTCTCAGATGCCGTGCTGAGGAGGACGAGATCCGCTCTCTCATTAGTGACTAGGAGACCTATGTCACTACGGTCCGTGAGGCATTGCTTGACGACACCTCCACACCACAGGTGGTGTCTAAGGACCTCTTCATTGGGGACATGGGGAGGATTGATTACATACATATGGCTAGAGAGTGTGAGCTAAGGGATGCAGAGGGGTGGCTTTGTGCATTACAAAGTATGTTGGTCGAGCTACTCACTGAGGGTTGTTGTGGACACAACTCAGATGGCTCCATCGTACCCTCATAGAGTGCCTCACAGGATGAGGATTATGAGGCAGTGGGTGGTGATGACACCCCCGACAGCTTGAAGATGTCCTTTGGCTCATCCCCATCCTTGTCCTTTGCATGTGTACCATCTCTCTCTTCCTCTGAGCCATGCACATGTCCTCTCTCAAAGCATGATGCTTCTCCAGGATCCCTAGTTGACCATCTGTCTCAGTCTCAGGACATGTGGAGAGGTGCATCTTCAGGAGATGCGACACCTTTAGTTACCCAGTTTCAAGGAGCAGAGATGGAGGTGGAGGTGCTATGTAGTGGTAGACTCCTCGTCTACCACCTACAGTGAGGTGTTAGCGGTGCTCGAGGATGTTGAGTTTGAGCTTTGCATAATGACTTAGGCGGATCATGCCAAGATGCGTGAGCGTGCCTCTCTTCTCCAGGGTGCGTTGGTGGTAGCACAGGAGAATCTACATACATTGGAGTGTGCAGTTGTTGTACCGACTGCAGGAATGAGTTCCACACACACAGATCCAGCTCCATCTCCACCCTCCACTCTAGGACCTTCCAGCACCATCCTCTCCACCTAAAATGCTTTGGAGTCTGCTAGTTGGGAACCCTGGCACCTCTCTGATGTGGGAGGTTCAGCCGCTCTCTCCTCTCTTAGCCGTGGAGCATTCAGTAGCGTCTTCTCCACTCTTGCACCCTCTGATTCTGATGAGAGTGATACCTAGGATCCTACCAGTTGGGATCTTTGGCAAATGTCATGTGTTGAGTGACAGGAGTTTTACAATGCATGAATGAGTTGTGCACATGGTAGCCATTGTAGACTCATCCTCATCTCTCTGATGATGTATTCACATCTCCAGCTTTTGTCAGGTCTGATCATTGTTGGACTGTTCTTCCTAAGATTGTTTGAGCCAGGGGAAGATGCAGTGTTATCTATAGATGACAGGTTCACAGCCTAGAACATGCAGGTGGAGCAGAACTATCCTAGCACATTGGTGTTGGCGTTCATGTTCTCAGGAATTTCTCATCACGGGGGAGCATTTGTATCTTCTCAGCTGGTACCTTGTTGACAGCTCTTGTAGCCCAGGGAGAGTGTTGGTGTATGGGCCTTGAGCTGTCTGATTGTCATGCACTCTTGTGTAGCAAGAGCCTCCTTGTTTGTGCTCATGGTTCTCTAGCAGCTACATTACTCCTTCTCTAGCACGTGTGGTGCATTCAAGCTGCATAGTTCACCCATATATGTTTGATAGAGTTTTCTTGGTGGTCAAACCTGGGTACTAGGTGGTTTGTGCCAGTATTCCAGGAGACCCCATAGAAATTCACCGCATAGTCTCTGACAGGTTGTGCACTCGTTCTGTGGTTGAGATCCGGGTACTTGATGGTCTGTACCGGTACCTCCGGAGACCCAGCACTGATTGATCTAGTCGTTATTGAACCTTTATCATACATGTGTAGTTTGCATGTGGCTGAGACCCGGATGCCTGGTTACATGTTCCGGCGTCTCGGGAGGCCTAAACTTGCCTAGTATTGCTAGTCGATGATGCTAGTGTGACACCGTAGAGTCTAGATGCATTTGGGGCACATTGCATATTTTCCCATCGGTCGAGACCCGGGCACTCAGCAGACTATTCCGGTTCCTTGAAAGACCTCCATTGTGTGTTTTTGTGTTTTGTGCCATGTGTGTTCCTCGTTCGCGCTTTTTGGCACAACGGGGATGACGGGGCCTGGTGGGCTAGCCGCCAGTCCCCAGTACATAAGTTCTCAGAAGGGCTTATTGTACTCTCTTCTTTTTCATTCTTAACTCATGTGTTCCAAACTTAGCCAATTTTTGGTGCTGAAAATCTCTTGCTCACCAGAGCTCATATCTCATCTAGCATGGGACTGCATGCCCCACACCAGTTTGAGCACAGGGAAGCATGCACCCACATACCATAATGTCTTTTACATTAGACAGAAACATTAGTATTATTACTTTTAGAGTATTGTTTTCATTTGTCCATTCAAAAATCCATTTAATTCTGCTAACTTAGGCAACTTACTCCTAGAATTACGAATAACCCATTCTGTGTATACTGTTTCACATTCCACGTGCAGTCTCCCAGGGACTACAAGAAGAACATAAGATATCCTCGATATCCACGTAATCCTCTGTGGATTGCACACAGACGTGGACCATAGCTAGCATCAAAGCTCTTTATTTATGGCATGTGGTGACCTCTAGCCTCGTTGCACACTCCACACACACTGTTGTAGGTGACTGAGAATGAAGACATTCTCCGGTCAGCGTCTCCACTGTTGTGGAGGATCAGCAACCTCACAGACCAAGAGATACAGATGCACTGGCATGATCTTGAACCTGGTTAAACATTGCTTCTGACAATGCTAGGTTCAGTGTCAGTCGGATTTGGACCTTGGCTTACTCTTGTAGGTCATGACTGGTGATTGTAGACAACAAAAGGCACGAGTGGGGTTGTTCAAACACTACCACTGTGGAGAAGAGCCGAGAACAAGGTCAAGCTCGCCGCTTGCTTGCTCGTTGGTCTCTCCCGTCGCCTAACTCTCCTATGCCTTGTGTCTTGTTCACTTACGCTCTTGCGACTTGACCTCTAAGTCACCTACGCATCTATGGCTGCATCTAGCTTGCTCCATGCCAGCTGCTTCTCCCACCATACTCGTTTCTAGGTGGTTTTCTGCTACCTACTGGTATCAGAGCCAGTGGGGAAGAAACACTAGCGTAGAAGTGGGTGACGCATCGAGTTGTTGCCTTGACGTCCTTGGGACTGTGGCCAATATCTCCACGGCCACTTCCGCCCTCACTATCACTCTCTTACGGCTCACATTCCCCTTGTCCGCCCTGGCCGAGCTAGACCAGCCGACGACATTGCCTTTCTGATGGCCGATATCCTCAGCTTCAGCCCAGCCACCACTAGTCGCCCTTTCTCACGGCGGCCGACCATCGATGATGGCGGCGACGTTGATACTACGGCTTACACTTCTGCTGCGACCCTCTGTCCAGCAATAGTAGGGCTGTCAGCCTGGGCTCTCTCTTCATCCGCACCCTGCACATCCATGATAGTGACACCCGTGACTGTCCCGCCGCACCTTCCACCGCAGCTCTCATCGTGTCAGCTGCATTCTCGCACATCTGGCAGCACCATCTCCAACAGCAGCTCTGCACAGCCGCCAGTGGCTTGTGGGCATCTCTGTGCCTGCGACCCCTTCACCCGTCGTGTTAAGAAACTTGCAGCAGCGCTGGCGGTAGCAGTCCAACCACGCAGCTGACATCCTAAGCTGTACTAGGCCACCGTGGTAGCGGTAGTGATCACGCTGGTGCACCACGAGCACTTCACCTTGGTCCTCGCCAACGCCGCACAAAAGGAGCGGCGGGCATCATACCGGGAGCTTCTCCATCACCGCACCAACGCCGGGTCTTCCGTGTCCGCCTCCTCCACCTCCCCTCAGCCTACTCCAGTAAGCTCTCCGCCCCCGAACACCCATCACGCATTTGAGGATGGAGGTGATGACCTTGCTGCTTTCGAAGCAGCCACAGTCAACTTCCACACCGTCCTCAGTCATGACACTGTCTACTTGGCCAACGCCCTCATTCATGCCTTGTCTGCGGTCATAGATGTTGTTGCAACAGTATGGTATGGTATGGTATGGTATGGTATGGTATGGTATGGTATGGTATGGTATGGTATGGCATTGTATGGTATTGTATGGTATGGTATGGTATGGTATGGTATGGTATGGTCTGGTATGGTATGGTATGGTATGGTATGGCATGGCATGGTATGGTATGGTATGGTATGGTATGGTATGGTATGGTATGGTATTGTATGGTATGGTATGGTATGGTATGGTATGGTATGGTATGGTATGGTATGGTATGGTAAGTTATATTACCGTATGGTACGTTATGGTGTGGTATGGTATGGTATGGTGTGGTGTGGTATGGTATGGTATGGTATGGTATGGTATGGTATGGTATGGTATGGTATGGTATGGTATGGTATGGTATGGTATGGTATGGTATGGTATGGTATTGTATGGTATGGTATGGTATGGTATGGTATGGTATGGTATGGTATGGTATGGTATGGTATGGTATGGTATGGTATGGTATGGTATGGTATGGTATTGTATGGTATCGTATGGTATGGTATGCTATGGTATGGTATGGTATGGTATGGTATGGTATGGCATGCTATGGTATGGTATGGTATGGTATGCTATGCTATGGTATGGTATGGTATGGTATGGTATGGTATGGTATGGTATGGTATGGTATGGTATGGTATGGTATGGTATGGTATGGTATGGTATGGTATGGTATTGTCTGGTATGGTATGGTATGGTATGGTTTGGTATGGTATGGTATGGTATGGTATGGTATGGTATCGTATGGTATGGTATGCTATGGTATGGGTTGGTATGGTATTGTATGGTATGGGATGGTATGGAATGGTATTGTATGGTATGGTATGGTACGGTATGGTATGATATGGTTTGGTATGGTATGGTATGGTATGGTATGGTATGGTATGGTATGGTATGGTATGGTATGGTATGGTATGGTATGGTATGGTACGGTATGCTATGATATGGTATCGTATAATATGGTATGGTATGGTTTGGTATGGTATGATATGGTATGGTATAGTATGGTATGGTATGCTATGCTATGCTATGCTATGCTATGTTATGCTATGGTATGGTATGGTTTGGTATGGTATGGTATGGTATGGTATGGTATGGTATGGTATGGTATGGTATGGTATGGTATGGTATGGTATGGTATGGTATGGTATGGTATGGTAAGGTATTGTATGGTATGGTACGAATGGTACGTTTTGGTACGGTATGGCACGGTACGGTTTGCTACGGTATGGTGTGGTGTCGTATGGTATGGTATGGTGTGGTATGGTATGGTGTGGTCTGGTATGGTATGGTATGGTCTGGTCTGGTATGGTATGGTATGGTATGGCATACAGCAGCTACCTTTGCAGCCGCAGCTCGGGCGGTCCGCGCTCCTGCGTCCACGTCTGCCGGATGTTTGACCGAAGCCTACACCAAGCTTGCCATTGTGATTGGGCCTGTTGCGGCAACTGTTGCTGACATTAGCACCAAGGTTTCAGCAGCTGCAGCCGGTGTTTCCTCCACCACCTCCTCTACTGCATCTGCCACAGCGGCCGCTGTAGTAGCCATTCACACCTCTATATCCACAGCAGCCACATCAGCAGCATCCTCATCACCGGCATTGGTCTGTCTAGTGACAGCTGCCGTCATAGTCTGGGCTGTGCTTTTCACTCTTGGCGCCACCGGTGTGACTGGTTCCCTCACCTTTCTTGCCTCATTTGCGTCAGCAGCGTCAGTTCTCTCTACAGATGCAGCTGCTGCTATTCCACCCCTCCTTGCTTTTCTAAGCTCTCCTCCCACCTCTTGAGCGTGCATCTTGCATGTCCTGCGTTTATTGATCTGTCTGTTGCTCCTATTCTGTGTTGGCCTGGGACTATGAATTGTTGTGCAGCAATGTCTATGCATGCGTAGGACACCTCTCGGTTTTTCCACACTCACTCGGACAGGGGAAAATCTACTGATTTTTTTTGGCAAAGCCCCTTCTTCATCACCACGCCTGGCGACAAAGATTCGTTCATAGCAGACCTGCAGCGGCAGCTCAACCGAGCTCTAGAGACCCAGCATGAAGCTGAGGACCACCGCATAGTGTTTTCTGACAAAGTCGCTACACTTGTGCTGAAGCGTCTACCTACCGCATCTATTGTCTCACCCGTTGGCTCCACTACTAGCACCGGATCTGGTGCCTCCTCTACCTCCTCTTCCACTGCTCAGACGTCTGCTGCTAATGCTTCTGCTGTCATCGCACCCCACCACCATGACTTCTTCTCACTGTCCCCAGTTCTCTCCCCAGGTCTTGCCTTCTCCTCTTGGGAGGAGCGTTTTAGCGCCTGGGCCTAGGGAGAACGTCTCTGGGAGTATGACTCCTCTCCTGACCCTTCATCCTCCTTTACCCCTGTCCCTGCTGGAGCTGCTCACGCCATCCGTGCTCTCATTCCTGTTGTGCTTGAGCACCTGGTTGATGATGTCGGCACATTTAATGCTGATCCCTCGGCTTGGCGCCCAACAGATTCTGTTGGTGCCTATGCCATGCTTCCTCGCCACACCAATTTCACCATTTAGGCTGTTCAGAGTGCCCTGACAGTCCAGTTCATCACTCTCCTCATGCGAGTTGATGAGTCTGCTGATACCTATTGGGCCCGCAGTCTCAAACTCCTCCGTGAGCTGGGGGATGCAGCCCCTGGTTAGCTGTTTGCTGTCCTCACCATGGTCAACGGGCTCATTCTTGAGCTCTCTGACCTTCTTCGTGATGTCACCCCTGCTGAGCTGTAGCGTCTGGCCTCTCAGCCAATTCCACCGAGGTCCCCTCTCGGCATTGGAGCCCTTTGGAGATTTGCCGCTGAATTTCTTGCTGTATGGTGGACCAACTTGCAAAACAGGTGGTTGTACCACTCCTTTGTCACTGGTGTCGCTAAATTCACCACCACCTCGTCACCCTCATTAACGTAGATGTACTCTCCGTCCTTTACCTCCTCAACGTCCTCTACTGTGTCATCTCTTGCTTCCAAGGGTCGTGGCTACGGCAAAGGTCACGGCAAGGGCAAAGACAAGGAGAAGTCCTCTACCGTCTCCACTCGTGTTTCTGGCACTGTGGTCTGCTGGAAATGTAGCTTCGACGAGCACTAAATGCAGGTCTGCCCTGCTCCCCCGATTAACCTGTGTCTCGCTCGTGCCATGCGCAATCATTGGGCTTGTACTTCTGACACTGCTCTGATGTCAAGTTCCAGCTCCGGCTCCTCCTCGTCTATGACCTCCACCTCTTAAAGTCACGCCTACTCCACCACTTGCATCCCTTCTGCTCCACCTCCGTGCCCGTACCCGTGGAGCTGGCCGCCACCGTACGGCGCCGCGGTCTCTGTCGGACCTCCTTCCTTTGGCTACTCCACTCCACCGTGGTTCCCTTCTTCCTCGGGAGGGACGAACCTGTCCCCTACCCCGTCAGTTTCTGGCGATGGCAAGCATCATGTGGAGAAGTCCCTTCTTCAGCTCCTTCACCTTTGCGATCAGGGAGGTGAGAGTGGTACATCTACGGCCAGGAGTCCTACTTGTTAGACTGATGCCGTGCTCCGTGGCGACTCCCCCGGTCATGTGCCTGGATCTCCGTGCATGGACGTTCCCTGCATTGAGCATTGGTAGTCTGATGTAGTTCCCCGCTGCCTTGCTGCCTGTGATCCGTCATCCCTTGCATTGTTTCCCGTTGGTATTGTGGCAACTTGTGGTGTCCTTCCCCAAGTGCGTGCATTGTGTGGCTTTTGGATCCTGGATTCAGGAGCCACCCATCACATGACGTCCATCCGTTTGTCGTTCGCCTCGTTGGGCCCTGTTGGGTCTTTCCACTGTGTGCGTGCTATGTCCGGTCAGATGCTCCCTGTTTAGGGCATTGGTGTCGTACATTTTTTTGGCCCTGGTGGTGCACTCTTTCTACCTGACATTCTCTATGTTCCTTCCTTGGAACTCAGCCTGCTGACGGTGCCGTCCCTGGACGGCCAAGGGATGAGCTTCTCTGCCAGTTGTATCATTGGCACAGCTTGTCGTCGTTCCTCTGGCCACATTGTCCTACGTGGTGTTAAGTGCCACAAGCTCTACCGTGTGCCCCTCCTCCTCTCCTCTGCCCTTGCCATCGGTGCTGCTCTTACTCACGTTGCACCCTCTCTCTCCCCTGAGAAAATTCGCCTGTTGCATCGTCACCTTGCTCAAGTGCACACTGATGTCATCTAAAGCATGCTTTGCTTGCAGCCTGCTCTTGGGCTCTCCCCCTCTTCCTTTCCTTCTCCATATTCTGCCTCCTCTTTGGACTGTGCTCAAGGTAAGATGCATCGCATGCATTTTTCCACTTCTAAATCACGCTCTTCTCATCTGCACGACCGTGTGTATGCTCATGCCCTGGGTTCCTTGCCGCATGACTTTCTTGGTGATGTTGTGCATTATGTGTGTTTTCTCAGTGATGACTTCTCCCGTTACCTTTGGGTCTTCACTCTTCGCCACAAGAGCGATGTCCATTCCGTCATTGAGACTTGGCTTGCTCAGGTTGAGTGTGCCTGCCAGCGATCCCTATGAGTCTTTTGTAGTGATTGCAGCGGTGAATTTATTGGTCCTACCGCCCGTTTCCTCGAGTCTAAGGAGGTGTGTCTGGAGACTTTGGCTCCTTACACACCCCAACAGAATGGTATCTCCGAGTCCTGGAACCGCACCCTCGCTGATGGGGTTGACCCTTAACTTTCTGAGTCCGGTTTTCTGTCACTCTTTGTCTTTGAGGTGATGTGTTACATGACTTGGGTCTGGAACCGTATCCCCCATGGCCCGCTTCCTTGCACTGTCACGCATTTTGAGCATTGGTCTGGCTCCCATGCTGGCCTTCGCCTGGCTTGCGTCTGGGACACCATTGCAGCTTTCTGGTTGCCTTATGACCATCCTGATGGCAAACTTGCCCTGCGTGGCCGTTTGTGTCCCTTCTTGGGTGTCTCCTCCCAGTCTAAGGCGTGGCGGTCCTAGGACCCTGTACGTCACTGTGTCGTTGAGTCTAGCGACGCGTTATTCTTTGAGTCTGTCTTTCTTTGTGATCTCGGTTGCCTTCTCCCTGTTGACTTCCTTTGCCCACTCTCTCAGCCGGGGAGAGGAGTCGGTCATGTTTCCTCTACAGGCCTTGCGGTTGTCTCTGTGAAACCTGCATCCTCGGTCCTCGATTTGTCGTCGGGCTCGCCTTGTTGGCCTGAGGGTGAGTGTACACCCTGGAAGGTCCCTAGCAGTGGCTGGTTCACACCACCAACTGTTTATAGAGAGACTGAAACTGTGGTTGCAACTGGTTCCAAGGATGGCAGAAAACTGGTTAGAGAGTGAGGCAATAGTTTTGGCCTCAATTGACTGGGAATGAACTCTTGATCAAGGACTCTGCAACTTTCTTGGTGTTTCTTCCATGTTTAAGGCCTCGCACTTTTGGGACAATGACAGTTTGCGGGTCATAGAGAACCGTGACGGTTTGCTCTTTGAGGACGTCTTCTCGTACGACTTTTCTTGTGTCACTCCACCCTCCTATCTCTCCTTGCTCCCTCTGCTTGTAGGGGGACGAATATGTCTCAGCCTCCAATCTTGAGGACAATGCTCCTCTTTTCACTGGTACAAATCCCCTTGCTGGTTCTCCTCCTTCTTCCCAGTCATCTCCAAACACTTCCACTAATAGTGATTCTCCTAGTCTATCTTTCCCATCCTGTGCCCTGACCTCCTCCTCTTCAGATTCATCACCGGTTGCTACGCCCTCTGCACCCACATCCTCTGAGTTGGCACTTGCACCCACCTGTGTCTTGGCACATTCCACTCCTAGCTCACCTCCAACTTCTACGCCATAGACCAAGGCTTGTTCTGATGCCCCAGAGCCACCTCCTGAATCTCAGACCCCAGTTCTTGGCCTGGACCCATACACATATGGAGAAAGGTTTTTCCCTCTACCTCACCAGTGTGTCTCTCAGTCCTTGAAGCCCTCCCAGTGTCTCACACGCTCTAGTGCAACGTCTTAATAGCTGGCCCTTCAGCCAGACCCACCGGTCTCAATGTACTCGGCCTTGCTGTCCGTGTTATTCATCCCAAATCTGTATTGGGGTACAAACTTGTTTCTCATGAATTTCACAATGCTCTCGAGGCCTCTGTTTCTGGCTACGTTGCTGTTTTCTTTGTGGCAAATGGGCTTCCAACACTTCCTCCAGGGCCTACCACTGTTTGGTAGGCTCGTGGCTTGTGAGGCAACTGACGTTGACCGCTGGGAAAAGGCCATGCAAGAAGAGCTGAGTTCCCTCAGTGTAACGAGGTGTCCCTGATTTTTCTGGCAGACTCGGGGCTCGTCCGAGTTTTGGGGCCATGCTCGTCTTTTTCTGCTTTTTGGAGATCCAGGTCGCGGTCAAGCTCACCTCCACTTGACCGCCGATGTGAGGAGGAGGAAGAGCGAGCGAGATAATTCGCGCCGGCGTGTGGTGTACGCCGGCGCAAGGGGGTGTTTTTCTTGCAAGTGCAGGTGGGCGTTCCGAACACGCAACGCAAGGTTGTGTGTCACACTCGCGGCGAGTGGCGTAACGGTCACGCCACCCGCCAAGGAGCTGTTTTCGAATGACGGCCCCAACATCGAGCACAGTCAACGGGAGAGCCCGGAACGGACTGCGACCATGTGACGGTCGCAGTATCTCCGGTGGCATGTCCAACACGGTGACAGTACCCACCGCCGGGAGGCATACGGGACCAACGCGGCGGCTCACTGAGAGACAGGATGGACTGTCGACCAGGACAATCAACGGCCAGGGATTTCTCGCACAAGGCACTAGGAGCAAGTAGAGCACCGAGTTCAGGTGCAAGTAGGGCACCGAGTACAGGTACAAGTAGCTTGTGTAGCAAGCTAGGAAAGTAGTAGACTGAGGCCTGGGCTAGCCGGCCGGATAGTATGAATACCCTGTACTCAGTTCAATCTAAAACATGTGCTTTCCAGCTCTGGTTTCCAGACTTCCCCAAATCTATCTTTCCGCTGCGGCCGTGGTCTCCACACACTAAAGCTTAACCTCCTGAGAGCACATACTCTCACATCTTGTGTCAGAGCCAGAGCCATGTATTGGGCTGAAACGCTGCCAGAGCTCGCCAAACTTCAAGGAGTGAAGGCACAGACTACACCGGACAACGTCGAAGCTGATTGAGAGGGAGATTGCTGGACCAGACTTGAAAGCCAACGCACGAGCCTACCTCTTGAAAACTTTCTGTTTTGCCAGAGCTTCCACACGGCCTACCGTGCGCGTGCACGGTAGGCCGTGTGGCCTACCGTGCACACTTCGAAGAGATGACGGGTGGCTCCCTCACACTTTGAAGACGTCAGATCTTCATCCCGAATTGCCGACTTGCTGCCAATTTTTTTTTATTGCTGCCGAAACACTGCCAAAATCTTTCTAAGAATCTCCTACGGCCAAAAATCATCAAGAGCCATGGAGCAGGCCCCGCAGTAGATCGTAGAGTATCTTGGAGCCCTCAAGATTGAGAATGAGCGGCTCAATCGAGAGATGGCTGACCTGCGGGACGGGAATGACGCTGGACAGGTTCGGGCGGCCCGGTCAATGCGACCACCAAGACCAAAGCCAAAGGCTCCAGAACTGCTCAACCCCTCAGTCAAGGGTGCGAGCGTACGGACCTGGTTGTTTGCGATGAACAGTTACTTTGCGGCTCTGGGTCACCCTCCAGAGGACGATGTTGTGTGTGTCATTCGCGGTGACACTGCTACGCAGAGCAGCATTGGAGTAGTGGAGGCAGCTGAATATGCTGGCCACTCAAGTTGGAGGTGGGAAAGCAGTTGTACAACATGCCATGTTGTAGCAGCCAGGCGTAGGACAGGCTGAAGCGTGCTTGCCGACAACATGGGAGCAGTTTGAGCAAGCCATTAGAGATCGGTTCGATCTCGTGAACGCCTCCATGGTCGCACGCAACAAGCTGAAGCAGGTGAAGAAGATCGGCTTGGTGCAAGAGTACACACGTTGTTTCTTGGCATTGTGCTCAGAGATCGACGACATGAGCGAGCCGGAGATGGCAGACAGGTACCATGACGCCTTGAAGGCGGAAATTCAGCGCACGTTGGTACTAAGTGGCATTACGAAGTTCTAGGCAATGGTGGCCACTACTGAGCGCGTTGACATGCTACGCTACCATCAAGGGGGTTTCTCTAAAAAGCAGGAGAATTTTGAGCGTCGAGCGCAGCACCAACAAGCTGACCCTATGGAGATCGACACAATGCAAGGAAGCTAGCAGCAAAGCAAGCTGCATGGTGGGAACTCTTGGATCTGCGGGAAGCCTGGGCACCACAAGGACTACAAGAAAAAGCAGTAGGGAAATGGCAACCAGCAGTGAGTGGCGGACGGCCAACTGCTGGGAAAGCTTCGTCCGCATCAGCAAATACCAGCCCCAAAAGTCCTACGACAACTAGGGAGATTCCGAGTGTATTGTTGCAGAGCAAAGGAAGTGGGAGCTGTCTGAGAATCGTCCTGAAGGCCAAGATTTCATCGGCTGGTTCTGCGGACGGCGAGGGGCGCCAGACTCGCTTGCAAATCAAAAAATTGCTGGATTGCAGCACGTCGCACTCATTCTTCAGCGACGAGGTTGCAAAGAGGTTGAGGCTTGCACGGCTACCCGGGAAGCCAACTACGGCCAAGCTGGTGCTGGGGGAGCTGGAGCCCGGACTACCTATCAAGGCTCTGAGGGTCAGTTTGGGCAAGCTGTCGTGCGAAGTGAACTTTTGCACGTACCGGATGGATTCCTACGACGCCATTCTGGGGCGTGACTGGCTGCACTGGTGGAATCCTGCTGTGGATTGGGTGCGCAGCCAGGTGAAAGTGAAGAAATACGGAGAGCAAATTGTTTTGCCATTATGGGCTGAGGAGAAGGACTCCAAGGCAGGAAAGGTGGCACACTTGAGTTACGTGTAGCTGAAGCGCTGTTAACACAAGGGGGACCAAGTGTACCTCGTGTGGGTGCGGAAAAAAGAAGCAACTGAAGAGGTGGAAGTATTGGCAGCAAGGGCAAAGCAACAAGAGTGAGAGCAATAGAAAGCACCTATAGCATAGCTGTTAGAAGGCATCAAGGGAGAGTGTTAGACAGCTATAGTGACGTTCCACGTCACTATAGCTGTCAAAGGATTTACCACCAAAGCGTGACATCGACAACAAAACTGATCTTGTTCCTGGATCAACTCCAACGGTGCGGGCTGCTTATCTCATGAGTGATAATGAGCTGGGTGATCTGAAAAAGCAGTTGGAGGAGCTGACGGAGCCGGGGTTCATTAGACCGTCGGTGTCACCCTATGTTACACCAGTCCTCTTTGTAAATAAGTTGACAGGGGAGCTGCGGATGTGCGTGGACTATTGCGCACTAAACAATGTAAGGATCAATAACTGATACCTACTACCAAGGGTCGAGGAGTTGTTTGACCAGCTGAGGGGAGCGCAGTGCTTCAGCAAGATTTACTTGTGCTCGGGGTACCATCAGATCCAGATTGCTGAGTAAGATGTGGAGAAGACGGTGTTTTGGACGCGGTACGGCCATTTCGAGTACCTCATGATGCTGTTTGGGTTGACCAATGCTCCTACAACATTTATGAGCCTCATGAACAAGATCTTCCACCTCAGGACCAGTTCGTGGTGGTGTTCCTTGACAACATATTCATCTGCTCCCGAAATCTGGAAGAGCATCAGCAACATCTTTGGTAGGTAGTAGACATTCTTCGCAGAGAGATGTTGTTTGTAAAGCTCTCCAAGTGCAAGTTCAAGAAAAGGAAGGTGGAGTTTCTTGGGCACATCGTGAGCGGCAAGGGTCTCCGCATGGATCCGAAGAAGGTGGAAGCAGTGAAACAGTGGTCGACACCAAAGTGACATCCAGGTCTTCCTCAGATTCGTCAACTACTACCAGAAATTCATCCGGGGGTACGCAGAGAAGGGTGCACTGCTGACCCAGCTGCTACAGAAGGATCACCAGTGGGAATGGGGTGATCAGGAGCACGACAGGCTCCAGGCCATTTACATCATCCTTCCAACCTTGGCCCTTCAGTTTGAGAAAAGAATGGTTCGCGCGCAGCGGAAAAGTGGGACTGTGTGGACAATGATCCTTGTGCACGGGAGTGAGACGCAGTTTAAGGAGCTTTGTAGGATGGGGAAGAGTACATTTTTCCTGCTGAGCGATGAGCTGTTCCAACGCGGTTTTCTTTCACCAACCAGAAAGGGAATTTCTATGGCTCACCAACTCCTCATCTTCCTCTCCGTTGTGGGTCAAGCGGGCACTAACCGCTCCATTTAGAGAGTCTTCCAGCATAGTGGAAAATCTATACATCATCATCATTTTCATGCAGTACTCAAGGCCATTCTTGCCCTCAAGTGCTACTACATCAAGCTTCCCTCACTTTGTGACAGTGTGTGTTAGGCCCTTGACGACAAGAAATCTGGGCTGGCTTTCTTGGGATGTCTTGGAGCTATAGGTGGCACCAATGTGGGCGCAGTCCTACCCGAATCGGAGCAGACGAGATTCAGAGATTGCAAGGCTATGGTTTTGCAAAATTTAATGGGAGCGGTCGGCCTTGATGGGCGGTTAGTTTATGTGCTGACGGGCTGGGAAGGCTGGAGGCACGATGCGAAGGTGTTTCTGGGACTCTCACGACAAAGGATTCTATATCACTGAGGGTGGGTATTACCTTGTTGAATTGGGTTACCCATTCACCAAGGGATTGTTGAATCCATACTGTGATACCGGGTACCACTTGAAGGAATGGCAGAAGGCGGAGAGCTGCCCCAAAAATCCACAAGAACTCTACAATAAACAACACAGCAGCAAGAGGAGCATTGTGGAATGAGAATCCGGTTGCATCAAAGGGAAGTGGCGGATCTTGAAGTATATTGGCTGTTTCCCCTTCAAAGTACGACGTGATTAGTCCTGGCATGTATGGTGTTACACAATACCTTATGGTGCATGGCAACCTAACATTGGCCTCTTACGGTGTGACGGAGGGTGAAACTCCCTCCTTGGACACTCCAAGTGCATCGCCTTCATACACGCATGAGTGTGGCTGAAAACTGGTACATTGAGAACTTCTGCTGTGGGATTACACCTACCCATTTCAACTCGCGACAAAACGGTCCATATGATGCACCGGTTGAATTTTTACCACAAGAGTAGTTTGTTCTGTGAAATGTATTTCCACATGTGCATTCTCAGCCCTCCTCTCTCTCTCTCTCTCTCTCTCTCTCTCTCTCTCTCTCTCTCTCCCCCCCC
>SZWC01002537.1:164450-197340 GCA_023375785.1 Penium margaritaceum | reverse complement strand
TCTCTCTCTCTCTCTCCCCCAATGTATCTAAATTTGGAATGTGAGAAATCACGACTATTTGTGACGTGAGGTTATGCACCCAACTTGACAACAATGACCTCAAGGAAAGTTGCATTGAGTTGCACGTGTTCCATTGATGTTTGAAGGTTTGCCAAGCATTAGAACAATACACATTGGAACATGGGCTTTACAATATGGGCTATTTGAAGCAACAGGACAATGTTAGCTCAACATTTCAAGTTAGCAATAAAAGTCAGCAACGATGTAATGTATCTAGGTTACATGGACTTTTGCTTTTCTCTCTCAACTTCATCTCTAGCCACTGCGCTGCCACCAATGGACGCAACAAAATGTACTTTACAGTGTCCTTCTTGATGTTGTGAAGCATGTCAATGGCCATTAGCACTTTTCATCATGTATTTCACTCTCTTGCATCTTTAACATGGCTATGTCAGCCACTGATTTGTCCTCTTGGAAAAGTTGGATTGACTTGGAATTGGCACGGCCAACTGACGCTATGTCACCCAGTGATGTTGCAACAGAGGAAACCTTGGAGTGCCGCTGACATTTTGGCAGTGGCTTTGGCTGCTCCACGCGTTGGGCCTTCACTTCCTGAAACAACAGTGTCCATCAACACTAGTGTACTTTGTGAGCAAGGTTGTGAACAGGCCGAACACATTTTACCACCAAAACTGGATGGGAGATGAACACAAAACATGCATGGTTCTGCAGTAGGTGGCATGGGATAGACAAACCAACCTCTGCAAGCAGGTTGAGAAGAGAGGAGTGTGTGCCTGGGGGTGCCACAGCGGGGATCTCCAGTGCATCTTCCGGCTAGCTTGTTCCCACACACTCTTCATCATCACCGTCATCTCCAACTATATACCATACACCTCCTGGGGAAATGAGGGACTTACGCATCTCAGATTCCTCCACTCCTACAGGTTCGGGAGATGTAAACTTGGTCCCTCTGGGCTCCTCTTCTGGCATCTATGATGATGGTGGGTTGTCATCCATTATTGACATGGCTGCCCGGTCGCCTGTGGCCGCGGTCCCATAAAACAAATTCTGACAGTATGGGAGTAGCTCCCACCCAGTTGCAAAATCAGCGTCACAATTCTGCTTTGCAAGATGTGCTTTGAAAGCTTCTGACTCTGGGTCCATACAATCCGTCCCAGCAATCCAGCCAAGACCCATAGCCTTTGCCTTCAACTCCATGTAACGAACGTACTTTCCCTTGATTTTTGCACGGCAATCAATTGTTTTCCTTGACGTGTAACTGGCCCCAAAATCATCGTTGAAACTGTCAATCACTTTTCTCCACATTGTAGGCTTCATCCTGTTGTTTTCAGCCGAGAGCTCTTCTTTACTGGCAAGCTCTCTGAGAAACTCCATGAGGTAACAGTGCATTTCCTGGGGTTCGGCCTTCTTTGGAGTGGCAGCCATGGCGTCGTGGAAACGTGAGGAGCAGCGGTAGAGCTGGGAGTTAGTGAGCTGTTGACCTCGCTACCATGGGTGGCACACCTACCTCAATGACTTGTAACCTAACGAAGTACATGTTGCAAGTGAGCTTGGGTTTCAGCAAAGGCACGCGCGATGCTTGTCATGCCATGTCAAAATACTGCATTTTTATGTTCTATTTCTCATCCAATGTGCTACAGAAAAAAAGGTTTTGGTTTGATGCCTCACGAACGTTAGACCATTCTCTATTTCAATAGCTGCACAAAGACAATAAAAATCAACGGGCTTCAAGCAAACACTGGACAGACGTGGGTCCCAATGCACAACGACGAGCTTTTAACTGCATCTAGGGGAGGCGACGACACTTATTGGTACCGCAGGTAGTGTCCCACTCGTGGATGGCACGAAATCTGACGTGGATACCATCAGGAAGGGCTTTGTTTTGGTTTCCCAACATGCAGACTGCTAGTTTTGACCAGCTATCATGATAGACGGATACGAGGTCTGTACTGCTAGTGCACCAGGCAAAACCAAACACGTCGCAAGTCGGTTTCCGAGTCCCCAACTCGGATCTGACTGCCCAACTCGGACTAGACTTAGGGCGCTGCCGAAACCAAACACACCCTTAGTTCATGAAAGTGGATGTAGATGTTGGGGCAGCACCATGCTAGATGCACAGCAGCTGCCATGCTGACGCTCACGGCAACGCGGAACATGAGGCACGCACACTTGTGCAGTCCTTGCAACGCAATGGGCTGTTTGTACCGTGTGTTAGACTTTTCGTTCAGTCGTCCAAAGCATGCGATCATCGCGCGCGAGAATTCGTTCCAGTCGGTTGGTGGCGTGAGCGCGTTTTGCCACTGTGGGTTGATCTGCTCCAAGGGTAGAACGCTTACGGTCACGAAGGGCCTCCATCGTGACGTTGAGTTGTCAGATCAGGTGGTTATTGATTATCTTGAGTGCGGAGATCCTGTTTGCCAATTCCTCGTCGATCCGCGCCTATTGTCCAGTACCACCTGTCATCCTTTTTGTCGTCGTCGAGGTTGTTGATAGGGGCGGCTGGATCACCGCGGGCAGTTCCGTGACTGGATTGGTCGCCGAAGACATAAGGCTAGTTCCAGCTGCCGCGAAGCCTTCCATGCCAGCGTTCGTTGTCGCTTTAGGGTTTGCGTGCATCGACACGTTCTACTCCTCCATCACCGAAGTCGTCGTCGAAGACTCACAGCTGGTCGTCAATTGCGCTCGCTTGCCTCACATCGCACTCGCAAAGTGTGCAAAGTGTTGACGTACGAGATGCACTGATGACTTGTGCGAGGTAGTCCTCCGGATGGGTAATGTAGTCGGATGTCTCTCCAGCACCCCTGCGCTTTGATACCAAGTGTTACGCCGAACGGAGCGTATATAGTGAACAGGTAGAAGTTGCGAGGCATAATACAATTGAGAATTTGGGACACTTGGGCAATATATAATTAGCAATAAGTGTACTTCGATGACAAGTGTTGGAATGATCGAACATATACACACAAGTGACGAGTTACGAATGAAGCAAAGTCAGGGTGGATGGTCGAACGTCGAGCGACTCGTGTGGAGTCGCGTCATGAGTGGTCGGATTTGAGTAGGTCTGCAGAGAAGTCAGGGGTCTTCGAGGATACATGGTGAAGATGGTAGTTAGAATATGATTGGAAGCTTCCTAGCGACACAGCCGCTGACTAGGCGTCAGTGCCTGGTCAGACAGTGATGACAGTCACAAGTCGTTCACACAACGGCAAGGGTCTGGCTAGGAGACACAAGGCAAAGTTTCATAATGCTTCAATAGAATTTGCAGAGAGAAATGACAAATGACAGGTCCATGGCATAAGTACCTGTCGTGGCGCACAGCGGGCGTCGCACGCGGCAGCACAAGATCTGTCCTAAAACCGGCCCAAAATCATTGTTTTGGCCGTAACTCAGCGCAGACATGTCAGAACGGTACGCGATCTGAAACTAGACATGTAGAATCACAAGTCGGACGCTACGACTGGTCACATGCATGCATCCAGCATCCGACAGTGGGCACACAATGCAAAATCATGCAAATCGGGCCCACAGCTAGTCCACAGATAAACTCTTGTGTACTGCAGAAAAAACTGCGGGGGGTCCCTAGCAGCGTCCAGAGCTCTGGAACAGTCGTCAGTCAGGTCCAAGCTGGCAGTCCAACACCAGAAGTCGCACCGGTACCACCAGGGTCCGCATCATGGATTTGCACGAGTATGGACACGGTCGAGTGGTCACAGTGAACTGTAGAGGTCGACAGTAACGTCACAAATCACAACACTCCCCCATGACCCCTTGGTACGCATGTCCATACACGTGAAACACTGATACGAGTACAACATCAAGTACAAAAGCAGTCATGGCACAGACACAGACACATCCCACACTCAACCACTCTCAGGCAAGGGGCGAAGCCCAACAGAACGAATGGCCCAAAAAAATGTCCCACTTGCTAGTGCCTTCGTCAATGAATTAGCACGCTACATGTAAGTGCCAACCCAAATGACGAAGATCACGTGTTGCTCCACCAGATCACGTACAAAGTGATGCTCAACCACAATCTGCTTCGTGCAAGCGTGAAAGACACCAGAGACCTCAGCAATGGCAAGAGCACTCTGGTTGTCGCAACGAAGCACAGTGGCAGGTTTTGACTGACCTAGCTCAAGGAACAGGTACTACAGCCATACTGCCTAAGCGGCCCTTGCACCCAAAGCAATATACTCTTCCTCCAATGAGCTACGTGCAATGCAATCCTATTTCCCACTGCGCCAGAACACATCGGTACCACTGAGCAAGAACACATAACCGGTGCGACTGTGTCCATCTAGACTCTAGGCCCAGTCGCTGTCAGTGTAGCCGTCAATGACCACCGAACACCGCCGGCAAAAGCATAGTCCGAGGTACATTGTGGAGACCAAGTATCGTACCACTCGCACAGTCGCATGAAGGGCTTCAATGCGTGGAGCTTGAAAACAATATGCAAGGAGGTTGATGACGAAGGCGATGTCAGGGCATGTGGTAGTGACCAAGTTCATCAGAGATGCAATGAGATGGAGGTACAAGGTCACATCCACTGTCTCCCCCAACTGTGTGGGATCATCCACCTTAAGGGTATCCTGCCTGTCAGGTGTGAGAGGTGTGGAGGCTGTGGGCAGTGCGCTAAGGAGGTCATTGAAGCGCTCCCCCACAACATGTGTGTATCGGGCCTGATGAAGTAGTAGTATCCGACGTCTATAGTCTCGCACGATATCCTTGCCAAGAAACACCGCATCAAGACCAAGATCCTTCATCCTATAGGCAGTCTGGAGGACCACCTTGGCCTCCTTCACAGCCTCCATTGAAGGTCCTCAACATAGACCAGGATGGCGGTGAACCGCTCAGGCGGCCGTTGGATAAAGAGAGAGGGATTTTCCTTGCTTTGTAGGTATCTCGCACGAGTCAAGGTTCCAGTGATCTCCTCGTTCCAACACTGAGAAAACTTCTTGAGGCCGTACAAGGACTTGCGCAAACGCCAGACCTTGTCACCTTTCTCAAAGCCAAGTGGCTGAGCCACGTAAATCTCCTCATCAAGAGAGCCATGGAGGAACGCATTGTTCACGTCCATCTGGTGCAGTTCCCACTCATGTTGTGCCACTACACTGAACAGAGCTCAAGCTGAGGTCATGCAGCGGACAGGGGCAAAGGTGTTGGTGTAATCGATGTCCTCTATCTCAGAGCACCCCTTGACGAACAAACGAGCCTTGTGGCGTTCCAATGAGCCATCCAGCTCCGATTTCTTGCGAAAGACCCACGTGACCTCAATAGCCTTCCTCCCAGGTGGAAGGTCGACTAGCTCGTAAACTTCGTACTCTCAGAAGGCACAAAGCTCATCCTCGCAGGGAGTATATCAAGCGTCAGTATCCTCTAATGAGAGAGCTTCCCTCAGTGTGCCCGGGTCAGGCGCCATAGAGGGAGAACTCTGCGTGGGAAGAGCACACACCTCAGTGCTAGGTCTGACGACCACAAGGTCCGCTGCTGCATCACAAGCGACATGAAACTCGCGAGTGACAAGATCGTGCCAAATGGGGCACGTTGGATACACCTCTATGTGCTCAGTGTTGACACTCAGGCCTAGTGCCTTTGTGCTATGATCACCACTGGCAATGCTGCGAGTGATACACTTAGGTGCAAAACCTGACACTCGCTGGACTCCGAATTCTAATGGTCAAAGATGATCGCGGGGATCACGTGAGTAACCTGGGCTCAAGGGGCGCACCTCAGGCTCAGAGTCAGGTACGACCACAGCTGGTGAGGGCTGAGGCAAAGGAGCTGGTGATGGCGTGCGGGGATATGCATGTGGGGGAGACACGGGAGTGGGTGTGAGAGTAGGATCAGGTGAGGCAGGACCACACACAGAGGTGGGAGAAGTGGCGGAAGAAGGTATAGGATCATGGGCACATGTGAGGTGCAAAGGAAAAGGGGTAGAAGCCGGTTGTGCTGGAGAGGTCTCTGGGCCAACAGTGATGATCGCTGGGTTATCAAGAGCCAGAGACCAAGATGTGGAAGGAGCTCAAACGGACACATCAGTCAGGCGAGAGGTGCTCGCAGGCTCAGACTCCCCCATCCATCAAGAAACCTCACATGTGGGAACATGTGTGACGGACAGTAACATGATGAATGTCAGATCACGGTAGGTGAGAGACTCACAGAAGAGCGCGTCGCATGACTCAATGATGCGACGACAAGCAGAATCCCAAAAGTACTAGGCCTTTGACCACAGGGAGATGCCTACGAAAGCACACAAGCGACCCCACGATGAGACCTTGGATCCTTGCTCATCCTTGGCGTACCACACGGAAGCCAAGGACCCCCAGACGCGAGCGAGGCACAGATCATCACGGTGGCCAAACGAGAGCTCGTACAATTTGACGTGGTCCGGAAGGGGACCATGCGGGAGGCGGCTCTAGACCCAAGCCATGTAGGCGAAGCTCTCAAAGGCGAAGGACTCCGGGAGACCGCACTCAGACCACATAGCGCGAACTGCACCCTCCATGGTGCGGTTACAGCGCTTAGATACACTATTCTGCTGAGGAGTAGCAGGAGCGGAGACCTGGTGAAAAACTCTGTGCTCGGTGAAGAAACTGGCCATCTCACCAAGAAACTTGTCGCCGCGATCCGAGCAAAAGGTATGCAGCGTGTGGCGAGACTGACCCTCAGCCATCACTAGCCAGAGACAAACCGCAAGAGTGGCATCACTCTTCTGGCGCAAGCTGTAGATCCACCGCATCCGGGTGAAATCAGCAGTTAGGGTCAGGACGTATTGGCCCCGATCGGACAGAGACTCAATAGGGAGAGGACCGAGAAGGTCCGAATGGACTGACTCGAGAGGGCGAAGTGCGCAAGAACGAGAGTCAGGATAGGTGTAACGGTGCATCTTACCCTGAGCGTAGAAGAGACAGTCACTCTTGGGTGGCTTCTTGAAAGCCGCGTCAAGACCGAGTAGGGGCTACATCTGAATGAGCTCCGACATAGTGTCTGAGCCCACATGACACAGACGAAAATGAAGCAATCGATGGTGCTCAGCAAACAAATTGCCAGTTACAAAAACGTGAGCAAGAGGGGAGGGAGAGCAAGGAGGAGGAGAAATCTAAGAGACGCAATACGGGTCATCCACAACAGGGGCACAAAGAACAATGCTACTCGTGTCAATAACAGTCACCGTCGCGGAGTCTGCAATGTGCTCCACAAAAAGTCCCATCAGTGTGCAGGCACATACAGAAAGCAAACTGAGCTCAAAATCAGGCACAAAAAGCACCTCGAAAAGATACAAGGGGGCAGACGGACCATGGAAGCATACAACCCCAACACCCTGGACCGGTAAAGACTGGCCAGAGCATGTCCGGGTGGAACAAACAAACGGAACCGGACCGAGAACAACTAGGTCACTACGCCGACAAGTCATGTGATGAGTGGCACCAGAATCGATGATCTAAGTGTTACCACGATCATGACTAGAGGACGTCATTATACAGCAAGCAATGGAACACTTGGCCTAAGACGGGCACTGGGCAACAGGTAAGGGGAACAACAAAGGGCACGAAGGTGAGACTCCTGAATCTAATCGGTACTGTCAGGCCTATCGTCATCACATGCCAACTGTGCCCCTCCACACGAGTCATCACGAGCTACAAGGACACACAAACAAACATTGTGTGGACCACCCGGCTATGAAAACACACTTGCACCTCTCTGAAAGGGAAGTGCCAGAAGGTGTTGGAGCTTAGCGATGGTGGGGTCACGTGGGTCCGGGCTGCCACTGCTTGCCGGTGGTGAAGAGGGAACAACTGCAGTCGTGGTCGCCACATGCTTAGAGGATGTGCTGCTTGACGTAGACCATACTGCATGCGCAACCTGAAGCTTGCGAGTGATCCGCGCCAAGTCGAGCGACTGTTGGCACTCGCTCTAGCGATGAGCGCCTCCGCAGTTGTAGCAGTGAACGGAGCGTCCACTGCTACCACCCGATGACTGCTGCTCCTGTGACTGCTACTGGTCGGATTTGCGCCTCTGTATATCCTTCTTCCCCTGTGCTATTGTTACCACATCATGTGTCTGAGTCGGGGTAATCAAGGTGGAAGAAGAAGATTAGGACATGTAAGAGGATGGAGGAGTAGACTGTAGGAGGGGCATCGGTGGTGACGCGATGACTGCTGCAGTGAGGGGATTCTCCTGATGAGCCACGGCTGCCTCAAGGGCGGAAGTCACCTGAAGGAAAAGCTGATGTGCCCAAGGAAGAAGCTACAAGAAAGTAGAGAAGGGCTCAACCAAAGCATCGTTATACCTCCTGAAGACATCTGCGTGCTCAGGGCAAACTTCGAGCATGATCATGCGGAGTGCCCACACTTGTGTACCTCCTACGGTCCCAAAACACGTGTAAATGCGCATGGCGCGCCGCCAGTATTTGGTTGTAGACTCGGCAGGTCCCTAAAAAAGGGAGTGGAAGGCACAAATGTGGGTGGCGCATGTGGCGTGCGTCTCTCCAGCAAGCAAGGATAATGCCAGGTCCTCGCCTCCACGTGGATCAACACATGTGCTTGTGCTGGCCTCTCCAAGGAACGAGCACAAGCCAACGACGGTCTCGCACGGCATGGCGTAAAGGAGTCCGCGCATCACCCTGGCCGCTATCAGCACCTGTGCTCGATCCGTAGTCTGATACGGACCGTGGTAGTAGGGTCACACTCCCTCTGAAGTGGCCCAAATTTGGAAAAGGATCTACTAGCAATTGAAACCGTCCTTGCTGACATACCGTGGGGGCGGTGTCTCAAAATCCTTGGGTTATCGTTCCATAGAAAGAGGAACCACAGGCTGAGAAGGACGAGTGATGGGGAAGACACCAGGAAGAGGAAAGTCACTGGGATGGAGATTGGACGAGGATCGAAACTTGGGAGGAAAGGAACGAGTCGTGTGTGGGGGGCAAGAGCTCATCTGGAGCTGACGGAGACGCTCCTCAAGCACGCAAATCTCACTCTCATGAGAGCCGCCCTCCATGCCTGGCTTGTCGGTGTCTTCATTCCAAGGATCAAGAGATGGCGGGTCGCGTCCTGCTCCTGTCACAGGCACTGTTGCTGACTGTTGTGCGAAGGGTGTGATGCCGACCGCTCCCTCGGAGGTATGCCGTGGGGCCGTGGACTGACCACGGAGAAGCTCAGTGAGCGTATGGACGGCGTCAGTTTGCTGCTGCTGCAGACAACGCATCTCGTCTTGCTGGCTCCGCAAGTCCTCAATAGCCTGCGAGCATGGGCTCATGACCCCCGAGGAGGAAGAAGAGAGATCTAATGGTCTTTTGCCCTTATCACCGGCCGGAGCCACCCGAGCGCTGAATATGGGCCGGGATGTCAAACTGTTCATATTGCAGAACAGTCCCGTTTCTTGAGGAGTTGAAACCCTGGCAACTTTTGACTTTTCCAACCAAAACATTCCTGACGTTAGCACGAATTTGATGATGTCAGAAAAAATGCTGATGTCGGGACAGCCCTCTTCCATTTTTTTTTACAACCCTTGCGGTTGTTCCCTTGTTGCACAGGCGGACGGCTGCTCCGCAGCAGCCACAAGGAAACTGTGCGGAAGCTCTGTAGGAGCTTCCGCTTAGCTGTTGCTATTGTTGTATCGGCACCTACAACACCAGCCATGCGGCTGTGTAAACAACTGTGGCAGCAGCTACGCGCCGCTGCTGCTCTTGCTACATGCTACGACTATTGCACGCTGCTACCGCCGC
Source organism: Penium margaritaceum (assembly GCA_023375785.1). NCBI lineage: Eukaryota > Viridiplantae > Streptophyta > Zygnematophyceae > Desmidiales > Peniaceae > Penium > Penium margaritaceum. The sequence goes on along the minus strand of SZWC01002537.1, from coordinate 187,595 downwards.
ACATTGCTGCCCTTGCGCGCTGCTGCTGCGCTGTTTCTGTGCTACTACTCTGTTGCGTTGCTGCTGCTGCTACTCAATGTTTCTGCTACCACACGCTGCTGCTGCCTGTCGTTACTACCGCCACTGCTGCACAGCGTTGCAGCGCGCCGCACCTATTGTGCGTTGATGCTGCTGCATGCTGCTGCTACCGCGCACAAATCTTGTTGTTGCACGCCACCACCTCCTGCAGTAACGGCCTGCTGTTGCCGCTGCTAGTGCCAATGTTGGCAATAGCTAGCGGCTGCCGCCTGGTGTAGCTATCACCTGCTGCTGCTAGTGGCTGCTACTATTGCACTCTCACGTGCTGATGGGATGTCGACGGCGGTTGGTCGTTGACAGGTCCCTATGGATCGGCTGCAGCGATGAATCTCACTGCTGGTGCTCTGTTGCGTCTCTGCTACGCAGCTCGGTGAGAACTATCTCATCGCTTGGATACCATGAGAATATGTGCAGAAGCCTCCTAGTGACATAGCCGCTGACTAGGCGTACATGCCAAGTCAAACAATGACAACTATCACAAGTTGTACACATAATGGCAAGGGTCTAGCCAAGAGACACGAGGCAAAGTATCATAATGCTTCACGAAGTGTGCGAAGTGTTGATGTGCGAGATGTCCTCATGACTTGTGCGAGGTAGTCCTCTGGATGGGTAATGTAGTCGAATGTCTCTCTAGCACCCTTGCGCTTTGTTACCAAGTGTTACGCCGAACGGAGCGTATATAGTGAACAGGTAGAAGTTGCAAGGCAAAACACGATTGAGATTTTGGGACACTTGGGCAATACATAATTAGCGGTAAGTGTACTTCGATGACAAGTGTTGGAATGATCGAACATATACACACAAGTGACAAGTTATGAATGAAGCAAAGTTGGGGTGGATGGTCGAATGTTGAGCAACACGTGTGGAGTCGCGTCGTGAGTGGTCCGATTCGAGTAGGTCTGCCGAGAAGTCGGGGGTCTCCCAGGATTGACAGTGAGGATAAGAGTGAGAATATGCATGGAAGCTTCCTAGCAACATGACCGTTGACTAGGCGTCAGTGTCAGGTTAGATTGTGATGACAGTCACAAGTCGTACACACAACGGCAAGGGTCTAGCTAGGAGACACAAGGCAAAGTGCCATAATGCTTCAATAGAATTTGTAGAGAGAAATGACAAATGACAGGTCCATAGCATAAGTTCTTGCCGCGGTGCAGAGCGGGTGTCGCACGCGGCAGCACAAGATCTGTCCTAAAACCGGCCCAAAACCACTGTTTTAGCCGTAATTCAGTGCAGACATGTCACAACGCTATGCTGTCTAAACCTGGACGTGCAGAATCACAAGCCGGATGCTACTACTGGTTACATGCATGCATCTGACATCAGATAGTGGATACACAATGTAAAAATATGGAAATTGGGCCCACGGCCAGTCCACCGATGATCTCCTGTGTGTTGCAGAAAAAAATGCACAGGGTCCCGGGCAGCGTACAGAGCTCTAGAACGGTCGTCGGTCAGCTCCAAGCTGGTAGTCCACCACCAGACGACGCACCGGGACCACAAGGGTCCGCATCAGGGTCTGCACGAGTATGGACACGGCTGAGCGGTCACATTGAATTGCACAGGTCGACAGGAACGTCACAAATCACAACACTCCCCCATGACTTGATAGTACGCATGTCCATACACGTGCAGCACTGATACGAGTACAACAACGAGCGCAAAAAAAGTCGTGACACAGACACAGACACACCCCAGACTCAATCACTCTCAGGCAAGGGACGAAGCCCAACAGAAAGAATGGTCACCAAAATCTTCACACATGCTAGTGCCTTCATCAAGAAATCAGCATGTTACATGTCAGTGCCAACCCAAATGACGGAGATCATGTGTCACTCCACCAGATCACGCACAAAGTGATGCTCAACCGCAATGTGCTTCGTGCAAGTGTGAAAGCCACTAGAGTTCTCCGCAATAGCAAGAGTACTTTGGTTGTTGCAACGAAACACAATGGCAGGTACTGACTGACCAGCTCAAGGAATAGGCGCTGCAGCCATACTGCCTCAGCGACCCCTGCACTAGGAGCAACGTACTGTGCCTCCAATGAGCTATGTGCAATGCAGCCCTGTTTCCTGCTGCGCCAAAACACAGCGGTACCACCGAGCAACAACACGTAACTAGTGCGATTGCATCCATTTGGACTCCAGGCCCAGTCGCTGTCGTTGTAGCCGTTAAGGACCATCGAACACTGCCAAAAAAAGCAGAGTCCGAGGTATGGTGTGGAGACCACGTACCGCACCACTCGCACAGCCGCATGAAGGGCTCTAGCGCGTGGAGCCTGCGAACAATATGCAAGGAGGTTGACAGCGAAGGCGATGTCAGGGCGTGTGATAGTGGTCAGGTACATCAGAGATGCGATGAAACGGAGGTACAAGGTCACATCCACTGTCTCCCCCAACTGTGTGGGATTGTCCACCTTTAGGGCATCCTGCCCGTCAGGTTTGAGAGGTATGGAGGCCGTGGGCGCTACGCCAAGGAGTATGTTGAAGCGCTCCTCCACAATACGTGCGTATCAGGATTGATGCAGCAGTAGTGTCCGATGTCTCTGGTCTCACACGATCTCCATGACCGTTGTAGGACCATGATCCTTCATCCTATAGGCAGTCTGGAGGACCGCCTTGACCTCCTTCACGGCCTCCATGAAAGGAGAGGCCATCAGCAGATCCTCAACATAGACTAGGATGGTGGTAAACCACTCAGGTGTTTGTTGAATAAAGAGAGAGGGATCTACCTCGCTCCGTAAGTATCCCCCACGAGTCAGGGTGCCAGTGATCTCCTCGTTCCAACATCGAGGAGACTACTTGAGGCCGTATAAGGACTTGCGCAAGTGCCAGACCTTGTCACCATCCTCAAAGCCAGATGGCTGAGCCACGTAAATCTCCTCATCCAGAGAGCCATGGAGGAACGCATCGTTTACGTCCATATGGTGCAGTTGCAAGTCATGCTGAGCCACTACGCTAAACAGAGCTTGAGGTGAGGCCATGCGGCCGACAGGGGGCAAAGGTGTCATTGTAATCAATGTTCTTGATATGAGAGTACTTCTTGATGACCAAGGAAGCCTTGTGGCCTTACAATGAGCCCTGCGGCTTCACTTTCTTGCAAAAGACCCACTTGGCATGAATAACCTTCCTCCCAGGTGAAAGGTCAGTTAACTTGTAAACTCCTTGCTCTCGAAAGGCACAAAGCTCATCCTCGCAGGCAGCACGCCAAGCGTCAGCATCCTGTGAGGAGAGAGCTTCCCTTAGTATGCCCCGATCAGGCACCATAGGGGGAAAGCTCTGCGTTGAAAGCGCACATGCCTAAGTGCTAGGTATGACAGCCACAAGGTCAGCTGCTGCATCACATGCGACATGAAACTTTCGAGTGACAAGATCGTGACCAATGGGACACGCTGGATGTACCTCTGTGTGCTCAGTGCACACATTTAGGCATCAGGCCTTTGTGCGGGGATCACCACTCGCGATGCTACGAGTGGAGCGCCTGGGTGCGGAACCTGACACTCGCTGGAATCCGGAGTCCAATGGTCAAAAGATGACCGTTGGGCTCATATGAGTAACTTGGGCTCGAGGGGCGCACCTCAGGCTCAGAGACAGGTACAACCACAACTAGTGAGGGCTAATGCTCCCGTCCTGGTGCATCCAGATTCATCCAAAGAGTACATCATGGCAACGGATGCAAGAGACCATGCCATTGGGGCGGTGCTAATGTAGGATCACGGGAAGGGGCTGCAGCCAATTGCGTACGCGCCTCGCAAGATGCGAGGTGCGCAGGTGAACTACGCAATCCATGAGAAGGAGATGTTGGCGGTGATCCATGCGTTCAAGCACTGGAGGTGCTACCTCGAATCGTGATGCTGCGTGGTCTTCACGGATCGCTACGCCGTGAAGTACCTAAAGACGCAGCCGAACCTCAATCGCCGACAGACTCGCTAGATGGAGTTCTTGGAAGGTACTTTGGACTACGAGATCCAGTACAAGCCAGGGAAGGGTGAACCCGGCAGATCCTCAATGCCATCTCAGTGCTCATGGGATCTCCAGTCATGCACAACCTGTTCAAGCTTGGCTATGGTATGGACAGTGAGTTCACGGGTGGTGCACTCAAAGACGCCACGTGGGATGGAGTGTGTTGGTGAAGGGGGCAGGAACAGAGGATTGTCGTGCCGGACTATGTGACATTGAAGAAGTTGTTGCTTGAGGAGGTGCATGACACCCACTACTCGGGTCACTTTGGCTTCGTCAAGACACTCAAAGCCTTGGCACGCCAATACTGGTGGCCGTCAATGGCAACTGATTATAAAAGGTTTGTAAGCAGCTGTGATGTGTGCCAATGCATCAAGGTGTAGAGGACCAAGCCACAAGGGGAGCTGCAACCATTGCCTGTACCAGAGAGGCCATGGATAGACATCTCGCTGAACTTCATTGGCGGGTTTCCTGTGACGCAGCAGGGAAACAACACGGTGTTGGTGGTGTTGGACCAGTTTTCCAAGATGGAACATTTCATCACATGTCCCGAGAGTATCACAGCTGCCGGGACAGCTAAACTCCTCCTCCTTCATGTCATCAAGCTGCATGGAGTACCGCATTCTTTGGTCTTAGATCGTGATCCATGATCGTGATTCTGGAGAGATCGCATGGAGAATCTCGGCACGCGGGTGCAACTGACCACGGCATACCACCCACAAAGCGATGGACAGCAAAGCGCACAAACCCGACTTTGGAGCAACTGTTGCAGAGAATGGTCCTAATGGATGGAGAGGGTTTGGAGGAGAAGCTCGGAGTGGTAGAGTTTGTCTACACCTCAGCGTTGTCATCATTAACAGGAAAGTCACCATTTGAGGTGGTCTATTGCCACTAGCCACTGAGCCTAGCCACCCTTGCTACGGCAACATCTCTTTTGGCTATGCAGCAGATTGCTGTAGGGTTTGCCACCACTTGGGACATGGTATAGCAACGGATGTTGAAGGCACAGAAGCAACGGAAGCGGCAGGCTGATAAGCATCACTCTGCGGAGGAGTTCCAAGTGGGAGATCAGGTGATGCTGAACTCTGCTAACCTGTAGCTGATGGGAGTTTGGAGTCCCAAGCTGAAGCCGCGATGGGTGGGTCTATTTCACATTCTGGAGAAGCTGTCGGCCGTTTCCTACAAGCTGGAGCTGCCAGCTCACTACACCATCCATCCTATGTCCTACATCTCCCTGCTTCGTGCCTATCACGACCCCAATACCTTCTTCCAGGGTCACGGGACAGCTCCGCCTCCTACTGTCCAGGTCGAAGGAAGTGAGGATTTTGAGGTGGAGAAGATTCAGACGGACCACCAAAGGGGACATCGACATGAGTTTCTGATACAATGGAAAGGGTACCCCACGGAGCACAACTCTTATGAGCCCGAGGCCAACTTCTATGTTGGGATACCAACACTGTTCTTCAAGAGTACCTCAGGCGCGCCGGGACGTCACGCCTCCGACGAGGGGGTGAAAGTAACGAGGTGCCCCTGGTTTTTCTGGCATATTCGGGGCTCATTTCAGTTTTGGAGACATGCTGGCATTTTTCAGCTTTTTGAAAATCCAGGTCGCGTCGAACTCACCTCCGCTCGACCGCCGATGAAAGGAGGAGGAGGAGCGAGCGAGATAATTTGCGTCGGCGTCTGGTGTACGCCGGCGCAGGGGGGTGTTTTGCTCGCAACTGCAGGTGGGCGTTCTGAACACGCAACGCAAGGTTGCGTGTCACACTCGCGGCGAGTGGCCTAACGGTCACACCACCCGCCGAGGGGATGTTTTCGACTGACGGCCCCGACATCGAGCGCGATCAACGGGAGAGCCCGGAATGGACTGTGACCGTGCGACGGTTGCAGTATCTCCGGTGGCGTTTCCAACACGGTGACAATACCCACCGCCGGGAGGCTGTTGGGACCAACGCGGCGGTTCGCTGAGAGATAGGATGGACCTTCGACCGGGACGATCGACGGTCAGGGACTTCTCTCACAAGGCAGTAGGTGCAAGTAGAGCACCGAGTTCAGGTGCAATTAGGGCACCGAGTACAGGTGCAAGTAGCTTGTGTAGCAAGCTAGGAAAGTAGTAGGCTGAGGCCTGGGCTAGCCGGTAGGATAGCATAATTACCCTGTACTCAGTTCAGTCTAAAATTTGTGTTTTCCAGCTCTGATTTCCAGACTTCTCCAAATCTATCTTTCCGCTGCGACTGTGCTCTCCACACACTAAAGCTTAACCTCCTGAGAGCACACACTCCTATATGCTTAAGACTGTACGGGCTCAAGCATTCTTTGCACTGCTGGAACATGGATGTTTCCTCCACCCTTCAGAGAGGTGATTATCATCGCAGTACCGTGGTTTTCTGAGTGCTCCCTCACAACCCTTCCTGGCCATTCTGGTCTGTATCGATGATCTACTTATTGTCCCCTCCTCAATCCCACTGAGTCCAGTCATTGAAAAATCTGCTACGGTCCACATACAAGATGAAGGAATTAGGCTCAGCTTGGGTGCTTCTTGGTATGGAGCTGAAGCGTGATCGCCAGCTTTGCACTCTGCACATGCATGAGGATGCTTTGTCCACATTCAAAGAGAGCGCTTTGCCTCCCTGCTAGCTGACACACCAACTACTTCTATCCCAATGTCTCCAGCAAGCTAATGCCTGCTAAAGCATCCTGATTCTTTGTGGCTGGGAGAGACACTCAATGTCACCGATTACCTTAGTGTATTAGACATCTCATGTATCTTGCGACCACCACTCAAACGGATGTGGTCTTCTTGGTGAACTTCTTAGCCTAGTTCTCCCAGCAGCCTCGTTACAGGCATCTCGAGTCAACAGTGTGCATTGTCCGTTATGTGCTCTATAACGCACGTGTAGGACTGTGCTCTCACGTAGAGCCCTTTGTGGTTTGTGGACGGATAGACAGACGGTGACTAGGTGCACAACGGTGATGCTTGTAGCCGCACTGGTTTTGTCTGTCCTGTTGGTGGGACCGCTATCTCTTGGAAGAGTGAAAACAAGGATGTTTTGCCCGCACCTCAAGTGATGCAAAGTACATTACACTCAACGCAGGCGGTTGTGAGAGTATGTGGTTTTCCCACTTGCTGCAATAACTATGTGTTCACATCCGCTACATCACTCTGCACTGCGACAATAAGAGCACAAAGGCATTCTCTTTAGTGCGATGCCATCCATCATTCTCGCACAATAGAAAGCAACATTGAGCATCACGTTGTACGCAAGCGCATTGCTGACGACGGGTTTTAGCTTCTCTGGGTCGGCACTTGTCAACAACGTGCAGGAATTCTCACCAAAGCTCTTAGTAGTGGCACGTTCCAAGCGATTGTGCATGTTGTTGGCCTACAATGTGCTCATGATGGTCCCTCTTTGTGTGGATGCACACCGTGAGACATTGTCTCCAGTGACATGATTGAGCATTGTTCTGGTGCTCATGTGTGCAGGTAGCTTAGGTTGCTAAGCAAGCAAGCAAGCGACGGGATGACACCATGGAACGGGGGCAAGCTCACTTAGAGTCAGTGAAAGAGTGATGAGTAACAAGTAAGAGAAGTGATGAGTACCGGTTGACCGGGCCACCCACGCGAGTCACTCAACGTGGGGCCCGGACGCCACCCAGGGATCGAGCCTGCCCCTGGAGCAAACGAGCTCCAGTCGGTTTCTCACACGCCGGTGTAAACCGGACGTGTGGTCCCGAGGGATCAGCAACCCGGTTCACTACACTAAAAGCATGCATGCAAGTAAGAATCCTGTCACATCACAAGCATGCACTCCTTAAAGTGTATCCCCCATTTTGGTATGTAGAGTCATCACTAAACTAAGGCTCGTCGTGACGTTGGTGCTGTGGTCACCACTTGGAAACCTGATAGTGTCACCACAACTGTGCGCCCCATGTTGCGTCACAGTCTTGCACCAAGGAGCCTCGGTTGAGATCAATCACCTGCAGTGATGAGATGTGTGTGTGCGTAAAGGCAAGAGGGCACTTACGTGTGTCACAACCAGAACCAACATTCCTCCATGATCCACAGATGAACAGCCCACACACACATGGAACAAGGAGCATAACACAAGACTGAGGAATACAAAACTCACGTCAACCAGGGGCATCACGAGAGCACAGCAGACCAACAGCATACACAGCCGCTTTGAGCATGCCACTGCTGAGAGCTTTGATGAGAAAGTGTGCACGCTGCTGACGAGTGTCAATCCAGACAACCTGAACTTCTCCAGCAGCAATGCGCTCACTTACAAAGTAATACTCAATGTTGATGTGCTTTGTGCGAGAATGATGCATATCATCGTGCTTGGCAATTGCCTTTGCACTTTGGTTGTCACAGCACAGAGTGATGCAACGGACGGGAAGACACAACTGTTGCAACAGGCGGGACAGCCATACACTCTCACACGTACTTGTGCCAAGTGCCACGTACTCTCCCTCACTGGAGCTTCGAGCAACACAGCCCTGTTTTCTAGTCTTCCAAGAGACAGCAGTCCCATCGACGAGAAAGATGTAACCAGTGCGACTATGAGCATTTGTGTCATGCGCCGAGTCACTTTCTGTGTATCTGTCTACCACCACAGCGGGCTGAGCATGGTAGCACAATCCTAGACGTGCTGTGGACAACTTGTAGTGGACAACACGCAGTGCAGCCTCGAGATGTTTATGGCGAGCCTGTTGGGAGAACTGGGCCAGGAAGTGGACCGAGAAGGCCACGTCCGCCTGAGTGATGGTAGCGAGGTACATGAGGGAGCCGACCATACTGAGGTAGTCGGTGACATCAACAATCTCCCCTCGATGTGCTGAATTGAGTGATTTCAGCAGGCGCTGACCTGCTAGAGTCATCGGTTTTGATGTGGTGGGGACGTTAGCAAGTAGGGAGGCAAAGTGCTCCCTTAGTGTGCGGATGTATGGAGCTTGGTGCACGTGCAGAATGCGATGTTGGCGGTCACGCTCAAGCTCCATTCCCAGGAATACCCGTGCAGGACCTAGGTCCTTCATCTTATACACAGACTGTAGCAGGTTCTTCACTCACTAGACAGCTGCGTGACTCGGTGAGGCAATGAGCAGGTCATCGATGTATACAAGAATGGCCACGAATGGCTCTGAGGGGGCACTCAAGAAGAGTGCAGGATCAACCGTGCTGCGACGGTAACCTCCCCACTCAAGAGTCGAGGAGATCTCCATGTTGTAGCAACGCGGCGACTGCTTGAGCCCATAAAGGGCCTTGCGCAGTCGCCAAACCTTGTTTGTGCCATTGGTGAAGCCTGGTGGCTGGACCATGTGGATTTCCTTGTCAAGTTTCCCATGCAGGAAGGCATTGTTGACATCCATCTGCTCCAGTTCCTAGTCATGCTGGGCGACAAGACTCAACAGTGCTTGGACAGCAGTGTACCTCCCGACCGGTGCAAAGGTCTCATCAAAGTCAATCACAGGATTCTAGGAGAAACCCTTCGCCGTGAGGCGAGCCTTGTACCAGTCAACTATCCCATTGGGCTTCAGCTTATGTCGAACGACCCACCGAGTAGAGACTGCCTTGCGGCCTACTGGGAGGTCCACGAGCTCAAAGACTTCATGATCTTGGAGGGCTGTGAGCTCCTCCTGCATGGCCTTCTCCCAGAGATGAACGCCAGTTGCCTGCCTCACGAGCCTTCCAGGCAGTGGTAGGCTCAGGGGGGAGAGTAGGAAGGCCAGAGGCCGCGAAGCATGTGGCAACATAACCGGCGACGGAGGACTTGAGAGCACAGTGGAACTCATGGGCTAGAAGAGCGTATCCAACTGCCGAGTTGGGATGCACGATACTCACAGACAGGCCAAGTGCATCAAGGCTAGTGGGTCGAACTGAGGGGCAAGCTGTGGAGGATGAGGCACTAGAGCGCGTGACCCGCTGAATGGGCTGAGAGGCTTTGGACGAGCCAACAGGAACAGACTCAGCAGGAGTCCCAGAGGAGCTGGAGCGCCCATGGGAGGACTGAGAGGACTGAAGAGCACGTAGTTTACCCCCACAAGTATAGGGCTCGGGGCCGGAAACCGGAGCCTGAGGTGCTTCACCTCCAGTGGTGTCAATCACCGGGGGGGACCCAGAGTCAGGAGATGAGCTGAGAGCAAAATGGATAGGGGACTGTGTGGGAGTGGGTGCCGAGTGTGAGAGCTCGGGACTGCCAGTGGAAGATGAGGGCTGGGGACTACGAATGGGCGGCAAGGACGACACGGAATCCAAGTAGGGCTACGATGCAGCCAACTCAGAGGAGGTATAGGACTCTGAGGAAGAGAATTCCGTATCCTCACTGTCCGTGGTGGTGACAGCAGGGGATCCCGTGTAAGAAGGAGAGGATGACGCACCGAGATCGGAGGCTAGAACCGACACACGCCCCCCAAGCTGATGGAGCGAGGAGAGAGAGAAAGGAGGGACATGGAACAAGTCATGCGGGAAGACGTCCTCAAAGAAGAGTGTGTCATGCGAATCAATGATACGAGAGCGGTTAGGGTCCCAAAAGCGCCATGCTTTGGACATGGCAGATACACCAAGGAAGGTGCAAAGACAAGCATGAGGGCTCAATTTGTTGTCATAAAAGTCCTCTAGCAGCCAGACGGCAGCGACGCAATCCCAAACACAAGCCAGACGGAGGTCAGCACGATGACCGTACAAGCCTTCAAAGGGGGTGACGTGACGAGGGAGGGGATGGTGGGGAACACTATTCCACACCCAGGTCATGTAGGACATGGCCTCGAAGGAGAAGACGTGGAAGAGAGAGGACTCACTGAGGAGAGTACGGACACCATCAGCAAGGGTGCAATTCCAGCGTTCAGAGATGCCATTTTGTTTGGGTGTGTAGGGAGCCGAAGGTTCCATGTACACCCCGTGAGACGTCAAGAAGCGAGCAGTTGGAACCATGAATTCTCCACCACGATCACAGTGAAAAGCTTTCAGACAGCAACCACAGGCCAGTTCGGCCTGAGGCAGCCAGGACTCCAATGTGGGACAGACATCACTTTTTGCCGCAGGGCAAAGACCCAGTGCATGTGAGAAAAGTCATCCGTAAGACAGCGGACATAGCAGCCAACCCCTCCGAGAGCGTCATGGGCAAGGGGTCCCATGACGTCTGCATGCAAGAGATCAAGAAGGTGAGACGTGTGGGACTCTAATGTGGAAACTGGGGAATGATGCATTTTGCCCTGGACACAGTCAAGACAGTTAGTAGAGCAAGGGGTAGAGAATGTGTCAGCATCAAGAGCATGAGCGGGCTTGTCCCGGAGCAAACTGTCGACGGCAGCGTTGTGAATGTGGCAGAGATGGGGATGGAGCAACTGTGCATGTGCTGGGGTGAGAGAGCGGGACACGTGAACAAGAGCTGTCAAGGCGGGATGCAATGCAGACGATGGCACACGGAACAAACGGTCACAATGAGTGCCACGCAGTAGGACACGGCCAGTGGTGCGATGCAACACGGAAGCAATACCACAGCTGGAGGAGAAGTCCATGCCCTGGTCGTCGAGTGTCGTAACCGACAGCAGAATGAGCTCAAGAGCGAGGACGTAAAGGACGTCAGGCAGAAAGAGTTCCCCCCGAGGGCCAACAAAGCGAACAACCCCAACACTCTGGACACGTAAGCGCTAGCCAAAGCCGGTGCGGACAAAGCAAACAGAGCCAACGGGACCGAGAGAAACGACAAGAAGTCATGTGGTGGGTGGCACCTGAATCAAGCATCCATTTGCCACTCGTCACGCGTACAAAGGCAGGGTCACGACTCACAGCGGCAATTGTAGAGCGAGGAGGAAGGCGTTGACCACATCCAGGAAGACAACGAGGAAGAATGTAGGACTACCACTGCTCAATCCATGGGGCGTCAAGTGGGGGATAACCCTAAACATGACCGGATGACTGACCACGAAGAGACAAGTCAACGGCACATGCAAGTCCCCCCTCAACCGAATGCACACTCTCACCTCCCTGATCACGGAGATGGCACTGATGGGCGGCATGGGAGAAAGCAGAGTCCTGCTGGCGGGCGTCCTCAGACGGCCCACTGATGAGTACGCAAGACGAGGGGCGTTGGGAGATATGGGTGGACAACGCCCACAGCGGAGGAGAGTAGAAACCAGACGGGGGCCCGAAGTAGACAGGCCCCCCAAACCCAGAGGGCCAGTCCCAGGCAGCGGGCAGAGGCAGTGAAGTCAGGGCCGTGCTCTAGGAAGCAATGGTAGAAGAGGAGGAGGAGTGTGCATAACCACCACCAGACCCTGTGGAGGTGGAGAAGCATGCAGAATCACCACCCGACCCTGTGGAGCGTGCCCAATGTGCATGCATGGCTGAGGCAAGGCGGGCATCCTCAGGGGGTGCCGGACACTTGGGCGCCGCATGACCAGTGGCACCACAATTCCAGCATGTGACTGTGCTGGAGGAGAGAGATGAAGATGCGACACTATCAAATCCGTGACCCTTGCCACCCCTTCCTCGCCCACCACCACCTGAGGTACCCCCTCGGCCCTTACCTTTACCACCCTCCCCCCCAATCCGACCACCCCCTTGGGAAGCGAGAGATGTGACTTTTGTGGTGGAAGTGGTGGTGGAGGATGATGCAGAGGCAGAAGAAGGGGAAGTAGGGAGTGCGGTGGCAGCTGTTGCAATTGCGACGCGATGAATGTGTTTGTTCTGCAGAGAACTCCACCAGTCTATCAGACATTGGGAGGTGAACTACCACAAGGCACCAATGCCAGGCGGTGCATCATCAGGGACAATAATGGCAGCCAGATGTTCAATCTCAGTGGCCTTCACCTCTCGGAATATGTCACTGAGTTCCGGGATGAGGCCGTTGACAATGGAAGGGACAGGAAGGAGCTGACCAGGAGCGGCCTTCCCGAGGTCATGCAGCAGTCGCAGACTACTAGCCCAATAGGCTTCGGCAGTCTCGTCAGCACGCATGGATAGCGTGTTGAACTAGATATTGAGAATTCTCTGAGCTACATGTCCAGTCACTTTCGTGTGTTTTTTTTATCAGTGTGTACGCACCAACTGGGTCAGCAGTGGCTCAGCATAGAGTGTTGGCATTGCAGAACCCAATTTCATTAGTAAGATCATCGGGTCCGGCACAAAAGAGGGCACGGACAGCACGGGCAGACTCAGAATCAACAGGCATGAACGGTGGGGTGGCAGAGGGATTGGGTTCATGGTAGTATTCTCGGAATTGTTCCCCTTGCGCCCAGGCACTGAAACGAACCTCCCAAGAATGGAAGGTGAGATTGGCAGTAAAGTGACGTGGATTAGAGTCAAAGTCAGGTTTGCGTTGTACTGACGGGGCGAGTGCTTTGGTTGTGGCTACGCCAGTGACGGCGGCAACTGCAAGAGGATCAGAGGAAGATGAGCCAGTGCTGGCAGATGCAGAAGCGAGTGAGGTGGAGAATGCAGCAGCAATGCCAGCAGATGAAGTGATGCGCAATGTGGGTTGGAGGCGGTTAAAATCCAAGTCAGCAATGTGATCTGCAAAGGTTTCTTGGTCAGCTTGCTCAGTGTGCAGCTTCTCCTCAGCAACGCACTGAGCAGTTAGGGCAGCCTGTAGGGTAGTGTGCTCACGCTACAGCTTAGCCTGTAACACTGTGTATAGGTGATCATCAACTGGCATGTTTCCAGTTACTTGACTCTGCCGAGAAAACTTTGGCACAGTTTCCCCTGCCCCAGTGGGCGTGGGAAATGTGTGATGAGTGCGTTGGGAGTTCGCTGCAAGGCAACAACCTGGACGCACAAACACGCCAACGCAGAAATGGCAAAAGGAGAGGGAGAGACCAGGCTCACCAAGCACAGCGGCGCAAAGAGAACAACGACGGAAGAGCAGCTGCAGCTGAGGAAGCGACAACTGCAACAGAGGCTGATGCGGAGACAATGAGGCAGGCTACTCCTGTCAGCGCTGCAGCTGACAGGGTGGAGATGGCTGCAGTAGTCGTGACCAACAGCTGAATGTGACGAGTCACTGAAGATGAAGAGGAGGGCAAGGATGAAGCCTGTGGAGTGGAGATGTGAATGGAAGTGATTGCACTGGAGAGCGCCGTGGCCGCTGCAGCTGTTGATGATGCGAGTGCGTCTACAGCGGCAGCAATCTAGGTCACTGCGTTGACTGCAGCAGCTGCCAGAGGGCCTTGATCTACTGCAGCCGTAGTGTAGGTCTCAATGGCTCTACCAGTGGCAGTGCTCGCAGGCGCACGTGTAGCGCGTTCGGTGGCTGCAAACATGGAGGCAACAGTGGCACTAGACACGAGTGCAGCTTGCAGGGCAGTCAGAGTATCAGGAGATGAAGAAGAAGCCGACTCTGCAGCTGATGCAGCTGGTGATGCGGCACGGCGTAAAGCAGGTGCCCCGAATGCTGCTCCCGCAGAGGTTGGTACTGCGCCACATTGAGCAGCACTGCAACGTTGCTGACGTGTTCTATGGGCAACGGGTGGGCTTACCGGTGATTCGAGAGGTCGATGATCACGCGGTGGTGCCGTGGCTGGCTCATTCTACGCTGTCGGGGAGTCATCGGCAGCTGACTGACACTGCGCAGCGTAGACCCTGGTGTCTTCCCACTCGTAGAAGTCTATGGAATCGTAGTCCTCACTGGGGTGATACCCCCGGCGGCTGCGGCAAACCCTCAACCACACCTCCCTCTCCACCCTCTCCTCTTAGTATGCGAGCTCTTCGTCGATCCATGTACGCTCACGTGCAGTCGTGGGCGACGTGGGGATGGGTTCGGTTACAGGCGGAGACGCCAATGCGCTGAGTTCTTGGCTACCCAGAGGGTTGCCTGAGGTGCTGAGATGTGCACGGGGGTGAGCTTTAGCTGCTGCGGTTGAGGCTGCTGCAGTGGGAGAGTTGGCTACAGCAAGGTCTAACACCACCACTGATAAGTTTGCACGCTCGGCAGGCAAGCCAAGGACAGCTGCCGTGCCAACACTGTGAATAGTGTGTGCTGAGTTTGAGGCACGGCCGGTGAAGTAGGAGGGCGGAGGCGAAGACACCCTAGCGCCGTAGCCATAGTGGTGCACGAGGGACACCCCGTGCATGAGACCGGTGCACCACGCAAAGTGCGGGTGCAATGTGTGGTGCTGCGAGGTTGCGCACGTGTGACTGCTGAGAAACAGAGGTGACGGCTATTGGTACCACGTGGCAGGCCTACGCGTGGAAGCCACAGCACGGCAGAGGAAGGTGGACGGTGGAGGAAGGGAGCCGATGCCATGGGAGCAGTGGAGCGCGAGACGAATGCACCACGTAGAGTACGGGTGCTGCATGTGCTACTGCGAAGACTGTGCATGCACGGCTGCTGGGAAATAGGGATCACCACTCGGCATCACTGATGTGCATGCGGAGGCCGAAGCTCGGAAGAGTGCGAGGGGACAACTGTGAAGACATGCGTGTCCCGTGCACGACAGAGGAGCACAACGTGATCCACGAGTGCTGTATGTGCGGCTGCAGGTGGCAGTAGTTGCTGTTGTGGTCTCCACCTGCTACAGACGTATATGTGATGCTTGCGCATGATCACCCTGTTGGTTTGTGTGGCTTCCACCCATCACGACCGACACTGCTAGTTTACCGATGTACCCACATTCGGGGTATATGGCAGAGGAGGGCGTGAAAACACGACGAGCCTCCGGACTCCACCGAGACTTCTCCAGCACGTACGACAGCACCGGCGAGACGCGGTCGATGCGTTCCGGTAGCCCTGCGGGCTTGTCGGGAGCTAGGAGAGTTTTCTCGGTGGGTTGAGACTCGCGCACCCGGTGGACTATACCGGTGCTACTAGGAGACCCGGTGGTTGTACTAGCGCTTCCGATGTTCAGAAAATCGTGTGTGATGTCTGGACGTTGATTCTGAGATTTTTTTGCACTATTCCTATTTTCTCGGTGGTCGAGACCGGGGTACTTGGAGAGCTGTTCCGGTGCCTCGAGGAGACCACCATTATTGTTATCGTGGTGCACGCAGTGTGTTCTCCCCGCTGACCCGTTTGGGCTCAGTGGGGGTGACGGGGCCTGGTGCGACTAGCTGTCGGCGCCCCTACTTAAGCCCGCTAGGGGCTCATTTGTTCCCTCTCCTTGTTCTTTTATATTCAGCGTTCTAGTCTTAGCCAAATTCTTACCGTCTTGCATCGCACTCACACACAGAGCTCATGTTCATTTTTGCATGGGCCTACATGCCCTAATTTGTTTCCAATTCTGTATCAAAGCGCAGGGAGGCGTATGAGCAGCAGAAGCAGCAGTAGTGGGCGGAACGCGAAGAGAACGCGCCACGTGGCACCAAGCGCCACGCGCAAGTGAGCGCGAAGCAACTGCACGTGAACACCACAGGGGTGGTGAGCCGCACATAGCAGCACTAGCAGCTTTGGCGGCAACAGCAAAAGCAGTAGCAACAGTAGCCACTGTAGAAGTGGCGGCAACAGCAGTAGCAGTTGCGGCACAGCAGTAGCAGCAAGAGCAGCTGCAGCAGCGCATCAGCCGGTGCAGCAGCGGTATCACTAGCAACAGCACATAGCAGCAGCAGCAGCACCCACTGCAATGGCGGCGGCAGCAGCAGCAGCGTGCAGCAGCAAGTGGCAGCGGCAGCACTAGCAAGCGGCAGCCGCGGCAGCAGCAAGCAGCAGCAGTAGCTGCTGCACAGTTTAGCAGCAGCAGCAGCGGTGGAAGCCACAGGAGTAGCACCGGCAGAAACATCGAGCAGCAGCAGCAGCTGCTGCTGCGCAGAGTAGCAGCAGCAGCAGCGGCAGAAGCAGCAGCAGTAGCAGCAACCGCAGCAACCGCAGCAGCTGCAGCCGCTGTTGTAGCTGCTGCAGCCGTGATTGCAGCTGCTACTGTAGGAGGGCCTCGCAGCCCTACTGTGAGGGCCCCCGCCCCCTTGAAAGGGCCCCCTAGACCCCATCCGGGGGCCTCTCCGAGGAGGGGGCCCATCGGCCCCGTTCTCCCCTTCCCCCCCTCCTCGAGGGGGCCCTCGGAGGGCCCCGTCGAGCCCCTCCGAGGGGCCCCTCGGAGGGGGCCGTCGGCTCCGTCGGCCCCATCGGCCGACGGACAAAGGGACCCCCCCCTCTCCTCTCCCCACTCACTCGCTCACTCGCTCGCTTGCTCGCTTTTTTGTTGGTGAGCGAGCAAGGAGCGAGGGGGAGGGGGGCGATCTGAAATCGCCCCCTGCCTTTTTTTTAATCCCCCCTCCATCCTGACCTGCCCCTATTCTGGGGTGCAATCCAGAACCGGGTGATGGGCAAACCCGAGGTGAGAGAAAACAAAGAAAGGAAAAAAAAAAAAAGAAAGAAAAAAAAGCGAAGAGAAGCCTAGAAAAAAAAGGGGTAGGGGTTGCGAGAGAGTGAGATAGAGAGTTGAGGGCAACAAAAAAAGGGGGGTTGGCTGGGGGAAAAAAAACCCCAAGGGGGGCCTCAGGGCTAGAGAATAACGACAAAAAAAAGGTGATCTTCCAACTACCACCGCCGCAGCAGCCACAGTTTCATAGCCACAATAGCAGCATCAGGCGGTGGAGTGTCGACGACTACATAGTGCGGCGGCTGCGCGAGAGCTTGCAGTTTCACCTTCTCAGCCGACAGCGGACTGTCGTCGACAGCGATCTCCGCTTTGAGACGCATCCTGAATCGGCGTCTTCCTAGGGCCCGTCGATAGGTGCACGCACTTCACCCCGTAGGATCGACGGCGGATTCGAGTCTTACCATCTCCGAGGGTTGGGTCGTCTACCACTTGGAGCAGCAGCCACACCTGCAGCCGCCACCCCTTTTCGTCTTGGAGCAGTCTTCGTTCCATTAGTGGTAGCAGCATTAGTGGCTGCAGTTAGTCAAAATGTAGTCTCCGGGCATGATGTAGTAGTGCAGCTCTTCCCGTCTGGTCACGTTTGCTGACCCGGACGCCGTGACCTCCAGGAGTGCCAGTACCTACTGGCCTCATTCTCTCCCGTGGCTTGGTGTTTAACACCGGGAGTAGGTGCCCTCGGTACCTATCCATCGTCCGGTGCACTACATGAGTAAGCGGGCATCTAGGCAGACGCCCTGCGCATTCGCCTGCTACTACTGTGGTGATGGACGTCATGGTTGGCGTCGCTGTTGGACGCGCCCTCCCGGCTAGCATCCACCTTGGCTACAACCTCATCCAAGCCTGCATCCTCCACAGCATACGGATCTGCCGACGTTGGTAGATCCCTTAGCTAGACCTTTGACGAGAATATTTCGCTGAGATCCACAGCCTCCGGCAAATGGTGCAGCGACTTTGTGACCTCGTCGTCACTGAGCGTGCTTCTGCTACTCGTTTGTCGATGGCTTCTTCTATCACATCTCCTCCATCTTCTCCTCCTCCCTCATCCGATGGCGTACACTCAGCTCCACCTGCCAGCGAGTTCCAGGCTGCCACCATCCTTTCGATCCTCCACTTTGTTGCGACCACGATGCCATCTCGCGGTGACATGTCTTCATGCAGTCGTTCCAGTCGAGTGGCTTCGCAACGTCGGTGTCAGTACTCCGCACGGCGTGCTCCCGCCGGTTATGATACATCCTCCACCTCCTCGGCCTTCGTTGTTGTACCTGTCGAGGGGGAGTGTGGTCACCGCGCATTTCCTGATGTGACCGTAGCGACAGGATCCGCACTCGTGCCGGGCCGTGCTGCCCGAGCGTTAGCTCAGGCAGACTCAGATGATACGGTGACAGCACATGGCGTGGATTCTGACCCCGACATGGCCTTCATGGTGGAGAGTTGCCTTTCATCACCCAGGTTGGATCCAGATCTTCCACAGCAGCAGGTGACATCAGGAGGAGCGCAGGCACGGCGTACTTGGGCGGTGCCACTCGCGGCTCCGACCGGTGGAGGCCCAGCGGCGCCACAGGAGTCCCGTATGGATCGCGATGCGTCTACCAGCCTTTTGAGAGAGTGTGTGCTACAGGCTCACATCAGTCCGACGGAGGCTGCAGGGCTTGAGACCTGTATGTCATCGAGTTCGACATCTACGCTAGGGTAAGAGCCGGACATTCTACAGCAGCAGGTTGCATCAGGAGGAGTGCAGGTCCCGCGTGCATTGGTGGTGCTAGTTGCGACTCCGACCGGTAGCGGCCTGACGGTGGCATAGGATGCCCCATACAGATCTTTAGGGGCATTGGTGCACGAGATTCACACCGGAACGACAGCAGTTGTAGTGCACGAGCAGAGTCGGCCGGTTGGTCTTTTGGAGGTTGAGACATTCTTGAGAGCAGCAGTTCTGAGATGTGTCATTGGGACACGTGCTGCAACAGACTCAGCAGGCTTCACCGTGTCATCTGCGCTACCCGAGGACCAGCTTCAGCGTGAGGAGTCACCCATGTTCCCTGAGTCTACGTCCCGTGCACAGGATGGAGCACCGACACACATGACGGAGTCAGATGGTGGTCTTCACTCCATTATTGAGCAGGTGGCATTGACTAGCCTTCCTGGCGAGACAGAGCGCCAGCTGCGCTTATTGGTCGCCGTGACGGACATTGTCGAGCTGGAGCCCTCTACACCTGTATCCATTACGGCGGTAGTCGAGGATACTAGAGCAGATCCGTACACACGGATGGAGTCGCCTCACCAGCAGGAGCTGAGTTGTGACCCCTCGTTTTCACCTGTTGGTGACCCTGCTGATCACATCAATGCTGAGAGTGGCAGTACCTGCACGGATGACATTTCCACATGCTCCACGGATTCCGATGACTTCTCCTTCTCCTTCTCTCTCGACGTGCGACCGCTCACTCCTCACATGACAGACACGAGCTGTGATGTGGATGCGACACCAGCGGCTGCATCCGATGTTCCAGCGTCTCAGCACATTGCGAGCTTGGTTGACCCCCAGGAGGATGTAGCAGCACCAGTTCCATCGTCTTCAGCAGCAGAGATGCAGATGGCGCTGTACTCACGAGTTGTGTAGTCTGATGTGTAGCATCCAGTGAGGCAGAGTTTATTCTAGACCAGGTCGACATGGGTCACCTCGACATGTCCGAGGCAGATTATGCTGATCTGCAGGAGTGTGTAGTCATGCTATAGAGAGAGATGATGGCAGCACGTAAGCGATTCTCAGAGGAGGGGAGCATCACTGCTATCGGTACGATCCTTCAGCCAGCAGCATCTAGCACACCCATACTCGGGGAGGATCTTGTACCAGCTTTGAGTATGACGTCCATTGGAGACACTGTCACAGGAGAGGTGAGTGGGCTTTCGGCTTCTGCCATCCTGGCTCCTGTCGACCCCATCATCGCTCCTCCTTCTTCTCTTGCCGTCATGCATCTTCATCCACCCGACTCACCTGCCCCATCGTCATCTTCATCCATGAGTGGTGATCTGGTTCGTCGCTCTAGCTCTCCTCTTCCGGCGGTAAACCCCTGTGCCTCAGGGTGCTCTATCCCGTATCAGAGGCCAGCTCCGCCACTTCATCCACGTACGCGTGTTGCTCGTCCATTCCCTTTCCTCCGGCGTACACAAATGCATCGCGGTAGTGCAGATATTGGTGAGACTGTGACTTGGGAGCCTTGGCAGTCACGTGAGGACTGGTATACCCCAGATGATGCAGCTGCGACGTGAGGAGTCACAGCCGGAGACACCACTTTGTCTTTGAGGGAGGGAGTCGACTCGCAGGTGATAGGGGGAGCTATCTCTGCATGATAGATACACCACATGACTCATCGCCCAGGATCTGTTCAGCTACGACACCAGCATCCTCATCGAGGACATCGCTGCCAGGTTCATCTGCCCAGGGGGAGTGTTGTGTGGACCTTGACCTGACGCGACGTCATGGGAGATGCATGGCGAGGTCCATGCTCTATTGTGAGCATCTACAGCATCCTGCATGTGGCTCATGCTACGGGCCTGCACAGGTGCATGTAGATGGTAGCACTCTGTTGGTCGAGACCCGGACACTTGGTGCGTTGTACCAGTGTCACGAGGAGACCATGTGATCGTGTGTCTTGGTGTGTGGCTATACTATGTGTGGCATGTGCATGCGAGCTGTTGGTCGAGACCCGGACACGTGGTGCGTTGCACCCGTGTTACGAGGAGATCCTCCTATGATCCTGTGTTTGGATGATGATACTATTGTGTTGGATTGCTCGTAGCGGTCGAGACCCGGGCCCTGGTACCGCCAGTGTCACGAGGAGACCATGTGATCGTGTGTCTTGGTGTGTGGCTATACTATGTGTGGCATGTGCATGCGAGCTGTTGGTCGAGACCCGGACACGTGGTGCGTTGCACCCGTGTTACGAGGAGATCCTCCTATGATCCTGTGTTTGGATGATGATACTATTGTGTTGGATTGCTCGTAGCGGTCGAGACCCGGGCACTGGTACCGCCAATGTCACGAGGAGACCATCTTGTTGCCTGACATGTGTGTGATGGGCATTACACTGGTTTGTGCACATGTGCATCCCTCCTCTCATGGTCGAGACCCAGACACTTGGTAGCATGTGCCAGTGTCTAGGGAGACCTTAGGTGAGTAGCACAGGTGTGTATGTATGATTGCCTGGTGCATGTTGTGGTTTGGCATACGTTGTTCCATGCCTTCGTTCATTCGTTTTGGCGTGGATGGCTATGTCAGCCAGGGGGAGTGTTGGTTTGTGTGGCTTCCACCCGTCACTGCTAGTTTACCGATGTACCCACATTCGGGGTATATGGCAGAGGAGGGCGTGACGACACGACGGGCCTCCGGACTGCACCAAGACTTCTCCAACACGTACGACAGCACCGGCGAGACGCAGTCGATGCGTTCCGGTAGCCCTGCGGGCTTGTCGTGAGCTAGCACAGTTTTCTCGGTGCGTTGAGACCCGCGCACCCGGTGGACTATCGCGGTGTGACGAGGAGACCCGGTGGCTGTACTAACGCTTCCGATGTTCGAAAAGCCGTGTGTGATGTCTGGACGTTGATTCTGAGATTTTTTGGCACTGTTCCTATTTTCTCGGTGGTCAAGACCCGGGTGCTCGGAGAGCTGTTCCGGTGCCTCGAGGAGACTATCGTTATTCTTATCGTGGTGTACGCAGTGTGTTCTCCCCGCTGACCCGTTTGGGCTCAGCGGGGGTGACGGGGCCCGGTGCGGCTTGCTGTCGGCGCCCCTACTTAAGCCCGCTAGGGGCTCATTTGTTCCCTCTCCTTGTTCTTTTGTATTCAGCGTTCCAGACTTAGCCAAATTCTTACCGTCTTGCATCGCACTCACACACACAGCTCATGTTCATTTTTGCATGGGCCTGCATGCCCTAGTTTATTTCCAATTCACTCGCCACGTATGAGTGGCCCGACGAGGTCTGAGGACGGTCGCGAGAAGGAAGAAGTCATCCTGCTCTGATATTCGTAGGTAGCTTAGGTTGCTAAGCAAGCAAGCAAGCTAGCAAGCAAGCAAGCAACGGGATGACACCATGGATCAGGGGCAAGCTCACTTAGAGTCACTGAAAGAGTGATGAAAAACAAGAGAAGTGGTGAGTACCGATTGACCGGGCCACCCACGCGAGTCACTCGACGTGGGGCCAGGACGCCACCCAGGGATCGAACCTGCTCCTGGAGCGAACGAGCTCCAGGCGGTTTCTCACATGCCGGTGTAAACCGGACGTGTGGTCCCGAGGGATCAGCAATCCGGTTCACTACACTGAAAGCATGCATGTGAGTAAGAATCCTGTCACATCACAAGCATGCACTCCTACAAGTGTATCCCCCATTTTGGCATGTAGAGTCATCACTAAACTAAGGCTCGTCATGATGTTGGTGCTGTGGTCACCACTTGGCAACTTGATAGTGTCACCACCACTGTGCGCCCCATGCTGCGTCACAGTCTTGCACCAAGGAGCCTCGGTTGAGATCAATCACCTGCAGTGATGAGGTGTTTGTGTGTACGTAAAGGCAAGAGGGTCCTTGCGCGTGTCACAAACAACTATAATCAACAATGTGTTTGCGGACTCTTCATCTATGGGTCATGTGGGGAGTATTAGTGATGGGTGTAAGATGCGCAAGTGACCTCTGGACTATGTTCACACACACACACACACACACACACACACACACACACACACACACACACACACACACACACACACACACACACACACACACACACACACTCACACGTGCACATTGTCATTAT